>JAKGGE010000074.1:0-159757 GCA_023748175.1 Hoolock leuconedys
CTGGATGATGCTTGGGAAAGAATCAACAGCTGAAACTTCACGAAGTTCTAATGTCTATTCCAAAAATACAGCCATATCATTAGGATGTAGGGAGAGAGATGTATCTCGCCCTGGGGTGGGCATTTCTAGTTACTAGACCATCTCCATTTTTTAGCATTTGGCATCCTCATGATGCTTTTATAAATATGACGTTAATGGGAGATCAAGCCAATACGATTTTACAGATTGAATAAGAAAGATTGCCTGCATTCACTTTGAAGGTGCTAAATGTGAGCCTTGTGACTTCAACTGACTCTTCCAAGTGTATGAATTTGTATCAATGTATCAGATAAACTCAGTTTCCAGAATGATAAAAGAAAAACTGTTAGACCAAGTGTGGCTAATTAACAGTGGTAGGATTTCAGCCCAAGGGTTTCAGTGACTTAAAGTCCTGTTCTTGCCTTTTATTTTCTGAACTTGCCCGGCATTCTTTGAGTTCAGTTTAAGAACAGTTACTTTAGGGGTCCATTTTAAACCCTCAGGCCATCTATCACTGTTAATGCTCACATTAGTCTAACGAACCACTAATTCTAATGGATTCCTAATACGATGATAAATTAGCTTCAAGTATTTTTTACAGTATTTTTTATGGTTCAAATCACTTCACTTTTACCTGGCACGTATAAGTGACCGCGAATGACCTTCGAATGGCGTTTAGCATCTGTAACAATCTGACAATAATGTGTTCATCAAGGTACCTATAAGTTAAATCACATACGAATATTTAAGCTCAATGTCAGTCTGAAAATAAATGTACTATATTAATTCAAATACCACTCTTTGTGTCAGGATTTTTTGTCATATGTTTAAGGAAAAGCTAAAAAGAATAAATGCATTGTGACAATAACTTAGAATCTTTCTTCAAAGTGCATGCAGTCTTTTTGCAATACCTCATTCAACCAAAGTACATTTGTTTCTTCCTCTCATTCGAAGGTACAAGGCAGCTTTCAATTAGCTTAGGAAGGCAACATTAGAGTTGGGTTAAGTAAGAGCGGAGACTTTGGAAGTAGTGGGTTCAGCACCGGATAGTAGTTTGTGGCGGGAGTAAAGAATCCAGAATGCCTATCTGAGACTGCAGTATATGGTGATTGTTGCACCGAGTGGTTAGGCCTGATGGTTTTGGCGGTGAGAAAATCAGTTCTAAAATAATTTTTTTGAAAGAATGTGAAAATGTAAATCAACCCTATCCATAATATAATTTCTCTAAAACTTTATCTTGTCATCTTAAAATAAACAACTTATTCAAAATGTAACACTATCTTAATGTTTTTGATAAGTTGAAACATTTTAAATAACGAATACTGTAGTTTAAAAAGAAACAAACCAGGGGAAGGAAAAGTAGAAAAGAAATATAATTCAAGTCAAAAGCTTTATTTATACTGTTAGAATGACTTTTACCTGTTTATAGATGCTGCCCACAAACAGAATGTATAATGGAAATACTGACTTTTGCCTAAAGATGGCATTGTTGATTGCTGTGATGTTACTGTAATATGAAATTATTAAGTGTTGCAAAAGTGCTGTTTTGCCTGCAAATTTTTATTATTATGCTGAAAGACAGGTAGTAAATACCATAACATGCAAATAATGGAACGCGGCATGGAATAATCTTTTAATGCAACTATATAAGTGTATTTTATTAAAGAACAAACAAGGTTCATGGGATGAAGAGTTATGGGATAAAAATGTCTGGAAAAGTGTGTCAAAAAAAGTAGAAAAAACTTGCATGAAAAGTTATTTAAGTCATGAGAAAAGAAGTTATGGGATTAAAATAAAGTCACGGGGATATAGTAAAATAATAATAAATAAAGCAGACTGTCCGGCAAGCCTGGAGGAGTGGGTCTGGAGTCTCCCGCCCCTGCGTCCCCACCCCAGTCACCCCACTGCAGGTACAGCAGACCAAGACCCAAATCTAATGGGGGAGACAATTCTGCCACCTGCTTGACAGGGGCTGGGTCCTTGTCCAGAATTCTGGATGATGATGTTTGTTATTTAGAGCCAGAGGTTGGTGAGTTGGTTTGTTTGGAGGAGATCTGATGGCCTCCTTACCTCTCCACCAGAGCAACTTTTTCCCTCAGGGGTCTCCATCTTCTTATTCAGAGGGAGGCAGCTGGGCAGGGACAGTGGGCTAACGGTAGACCAGGCGGGGCACGGGCTGCTGGGGTGACCTCCCTAGTGTATATATTGTATCTGTGGCAACGTTTTGTATATTCTGGGGAGGTGGGTCCACCCTGTAGCCTGAAGTGGAGGTTAGAGCTTGGCATATGGGAGGTTCACAGCCAGTGACTGCATCTGGGGAAGCAATGTATTTGAGCATTGCTAGCAGAGGGAAGGAGGATGGGGTTGTGGCTCCCACTTGGTGATCGATCACGACTCCTGTTATTTTTTGCGCATTTTAAGAATAAATGGATTTAGCCATACCGCTCAGCCTGGTGTGTTCCCGTTTCCTTCACTGGGTCCTGGGTTTCCCACTGAATGAGCCCCAGAGTGTCTGAGCATGTTGGGCTGTTGGGGATCTTCAGGAGCCTGGTATTACCTGTATGCTGCCTGGTGACACCTGGTGGATTTCACGGGGACTGTGGCACCCATATGAGCACAGATCGACCCCTGACAGCCAGGCTCAGAAGCCTTCTGATCTAGCAGTGGCCGGGAGAGACAGGAACCTGTGGGCACTGACTTCATCCACCCCAGGCGTCTTCCCTTCAGTCCTAAGCCTCCCTCTCACAGTTGGCCTTTTCAACTTTTTTTTGGGGAGGTGGGCCCCTCCCAAGGATGCTGAGATTACAGGGCATGAGCCACTGTACCCGACACGTAGCCTATTTTATATTTTTCCAGCCTGGGAGTTTAAAGGCCCTCATTATAGGTTGGTATTGCTAAGTGACAGGCTTTGCTACCTGTGTGTTTACCCTTGCTTTTCAAATGATGAGAGCTTTTGTTGCTACTTTAGTTCATCCAGAAAACTTCTCCAACTGCGTATATAAATCACTAATAAGCTCTATCTCACAGAAGAGACTCACAAGTGAGATAAGAGTGGAACTCCCACTAAAGAGTAAGGGTCTCAAGGGGAATATGGTGTAGAGACCCACCACTTCCGTCCCTTCCCAGTTTCTCCCAACCTCCCCTTTTTTTCTAGTTTTATAAGACAGGAGAAAGGAGAAAGCCAACCAAACTGAAAAGAAACAGAAGTGAATAAATAGCTAGATGACCTTGGAGCCACCACCACAGCCCTGGTGGTTAAAATAATGATAATATTAACCCCTGACAAAACTACCACAATTGTTATCTGTAAATTCCAGACATTGTGAAGAAAGCACTGTAAAATCTTTTTGTTCTGTTAGCTGATGTATGTAGCCCCAGTCGCGTTCCTCAAACACATGATCTATTAAACTCTTTCCATTGGGCCAGCACGCTAGGTGTAAGCCCTTAAAGATGGGAATTTCTTTCCGGAGACTTGGCTCTTGAACTTGCAGGTGCAGCCTCGACTGAATAAAAAACCTCTTCCTTCTTTAATCCAGGTGTCTGAGGGAGTTTTGTCTACTTGACGCATCTCTTCTAAGGTCAAACATCTCTATACTGGTTTGCATGGGGAGAAAGGAGGGCATTTATTTGCAGGGTCGCAGGAGAATCCAGGCAGCCCGTGCTTAAGACCCAACCTCCCTGATAGCTTGCACATCACAGAGGTTGGTTTTCAGAACTTTTTGTTTTTTGTTTTTTTGAGACAGAGTCTCTCCCTGTCACCAGGCTGGGAGGCTGCAATGGTGTGACCAGCTCTACTACAGCCTGCCTCCCAGGTTCAAGCGTTCTCCTGCCCCAGCCTCCCAGTAGCTGGGATCACCAGATGTGCCACTGGCTGGTTTTTTTTGTATCTTTAGTAGAGGAGGGGTTTATTCATGTTGGCCAGACTGTTCTCAACTCGGCCTCCGTTGATCCACCCTTTGGCCTCTAACAGGTTGGGGTGCACCACCATGCCCAGTTAATTTTGTATTTTTAGTAGAAGTGGGATTTGTCATCTCATGCTACAGAAAGATTAGCATTCATGCACATGAGTGGGTTGAGGAGAGGAAAGTTTATTTTTTTTATTGTATTTCTTTTATTTTTTTTTGAGACAGGTTCCTCTTGTCACCCAGGTTGAGTCACAATGGCATGATCTCTGAGCTCACTGCAACCTCCCTCCCAGGGTCAAGAGATTCTCCTGCCTCAGCTCCCGGGTAGCTGGGATTACAGGCATGTGCCACTACATAAGCTAATTTTGTATTTATTTATTTATTTATTTATTTATTTATTTATTTATTTATTTTGGTGAGAGATGAGGGTTTCTCCATGTTTAGAGTTGAGCTGATTCTCAAACTCCACAATTCAGGTGATCAGCCTGCCTTGGCCTCTAGTGCTGGGATTATAGGCATGAGCCATAGCCCAGACTTTTTTTTTTTTGAGACACAGTCTCACGCTCATTCCTTGAGCTGGAGTGCAGTGGCGCGATCTTGGCTCACTGCAATGCCTCCAGGTTCATGCCATTCTCCTGCCTCAGCCTCAGGCTGGCTGGGATTATAAACCCTTCCCACACACTGGCTAATTTTTTTTTTTTTTTTTGTATTTTAGTAGAGATGGGGTTTCCTGCATGTTAGCCAAGTGGTCTCCATCTCTGACCTCGTGATGCACCGACAGCCTCCCCAGCGTGCTGGATTACGAGGCATGAGCCACTGCACCGTGCCAACCCTGTACTTTATTTTTTATTTATTTTATTTTTTTGAGATGAAGTTTCAGTCTTGCAGCCAGACTGGAGTGCAATGACCGATCTTGGCTCATTGTGTTGCCTCCTGGGTTCTTGATTCTCCTGCTTCAGCCTCCCAGTAGCTGGGATTACAGGTGCATGCCACCATGCCCAGCTAATTTTTTGTATCTTTAGTGAGGCGGGTTTCACCATGTTGGCCAGGATGGTCTCGAACTCCCTGACCTCAGGTGATCCACCACCTTGGCCTTCAAAGTGCTGGGATTACAGGCTGACTGCACCCAGCCTCAATGGCATTCTTACAGAAATAGAAAAAAATCTAAGAATGCATATGGAACCACAAGACCCCAAATAGCCAAGCAACCTTGGAAGAGCAGAGAAAGAAGAAGCTAGAGCATCACCAATTCTTGTTTTCAAAATATAAGAGTTCCTGACCAGCCTGGGTAACTAAGATCTGTCTCTGCAAAACTTTAAACTGGGCATAGTGACGATACACCTACAGTCCTGGCTGCAGGGAGCTGATGTGGGAGGATTGCTTGAGCCCAGGGTTGGGTACAATGATCACAACTTAAGCATTCCAGCCCGGGTGACAGAGCAGGGCTTATTTATCACGAAAACAAAACAACAATAAAAACCAAGAATATATTACAAGCTACATTGTCAAAATAATGGTATGGGTACTGGCACCAAAACAGACATATAGATACATAAGAATGGAATAGAAAGCAGAAATAAGAACCATAAATCTATGGTCCAACTTATCTTTGACAAGGATGCCAAGAAAACACAGTGAAGAAAGGATAATCTCTTCAGTGGTGGGGAGAAAACTGGATATCCACATGCAGAAGAATGGAAAACTGGAACTTTACCTCACATTATGTGCAAAATCAACTAAAATAATAGATTAAGACAAAACCTAGACTGGAGACACAAACTATTAGAGAAGAGAGAAAACACAGGGGTAGAAACTTCTTGAAGGTGACCTGGAGTAAGATTTTTTGGATACTTGAGCACTAAAACACAAGCAAAGGCAAAAATGAGTAAGTGGACTGCGTAAACTTTGAAAAACTTCTGCACAGCAAAGGAAACAAAAAAAAAAGAGTGGAAAAGGCAACCTATTGGATGACAGAAAAATATTGAAAACCATGTATCTGATGGGGTAAATAAATATCCAAATATATAAGGAACTCATACAACCTCAACCAAATAAAACAAAAAACTTAAATAACACAATTTTAATTTTTTAATTTCTTACTTTTTGGGGTCTTGCTCTGTCGCAGGCTGTGGTGGCTCATGGCAACCTCCTTCCCAGTTCAACGAGCATTCTCCTGCCTCAGCCTCCCAGTAGTTGGGATGCCGGCTGCCTGGCTATTTTTTTATTTTTTTTAAGTAGAGACGGTTTCACTACTGCATTATGACCCAGGCTGGTCTCAGAACTCCCCAACCTCAAGGCGATCCACCCTTGCCAAACTCAAATCTTGGGACACAGGCGAGCCATCCCGGACCCAGACACAATTCAGTTTTTAAATTAGCCAGACCTGAATAGACATTTCTCAGAAAAAAGGCAGCAGGCCAGGCATGATATTCATGCCTATATGCAGCACTGTTGAGAGTCCAGGTGGGCAGATGGATCCTTGAGCTCAGGAGGACTAGACCTTCCCATTATGTATGGTGAAAACCTTTAGCTACTGGAGAGAAAACACAAAATTAGCCATTGTGGTGGGACCTTACCACATTCCCAGCTTCCCAGCAGAGGCTGAGCAGGAGAACTGGCAGGCCCCAGGGAGGGTTGCAGTGACCTGGATATACCACCACTCAAGCCTGGGTGACTAGTGAGACTCCCTCTCAAGAAAGAAAAAAAAAAAAAAGAGGGCTGTAGCACACCCTTTTAGTAGCCGGTAGTGAAGGGCACTCAACACCAATCTGGTACGGAAGTAAAATCAAACCCACAGTTAACATCACCTCACACCACATTAAAATGGCTACAATATGAAAAAGACAAAAGATAACTTATTGGTAGGGATGTGGATCTAATGTACAACAATGTGAACCTGGTTATGATAGTATATTAAGACTTACAAATGTGCTGGTTGGTAGATAACAACAATATAGAAAAAAATCAGACACAAGAAACGCGGTTAATGAACCTTTGAAGGAGGAAGAGAATCTTGGGGCATATGGAAAACAAATAGCAAAATGTCAGAAGTCATTTTTTATAGGCCAAGTCGCGGTGGTTCCATGCTGTAATCCCAACACTTTGGAGGTGGGAGCAGGTGGATCTGCCGAGGTCGGGAGTTCGGGGTCCTACAACAATATGTAAACCATCTCCACAAAAAATACAAAATTAGCTGGGGTGGCATGTGCCTGTAATCCCAGCTACTAGAGAAAACACGGGAGCACAAAATCAAACTTGAACTGGGGGGCCAGGAGGTTGCAGTGGCCAAGTTTAACCTCCCTCAAGCCTGGGCAGCAGAGCAAGATCACGAAACCCCTGCCCCAAAACAGGGCTGAAGTGGGAGAGGAGCCAGCAGTGAGTCAGTTACAGTGAGTGCTGGTGCACACCTTCACTCTAGCCTGGGTGACAGAGCAAGACCCTGTCTCAAAACCAAACCAAACAAACTCACTTTACCACAGACAAATTGGAACATTACATACAGATGATTCCTAGGCTAAAATGATTTGGATAAAATTTTCAAGTTTATGATGGTGGGAAAGCAGGACACATTCAGTAGAAACCATACTTCATACTTTTGATTTTTAAAAAAATTAAACAAAAATATTTAGTGGCTGCCAGGAGCCCCGGTGCAGGGCACCGTGGGCCCTAACCAAGGAAACCCCTGTTTTTTTCACTTTCGGTACAGTATTCAATAAATTACATGAGGTATTCAACACTTTATTATAAAACTGAGCCGATGTTAGATGATTTTTTGTCCAGCTATTGAGCTATGTAAGTGTTCTGACTTGTTTGATGAGCTAGGCTGACTATGATGTTTAGTAGGTTCAGTATATTAAATGCATTTTCAACTTACAAATTTTCAACTTACAATAAACTTATCAGGATGTAATCCCGTTGTTTAAGTTGAAGACATCTAATGGTAAATTGTCAGAAGAATATGGTAAATAATATATGTACCTAGCAACAGAGTCCCAAAACACATGAATTGAAGGGATAAATATAAAGCTGTTAATAGTTTGGAGACTGGTTTTACATTTAATTAATTAATTTATTTATTTGTGAGATGGACTTCGTTCTATTTTGCTTTGAGCTTTGGTGCAATGGTGAGATCTCCATACTCCTGCAACCTCCAAGGAAGCCGAAGGCAGGAGAGCCAGGGCAGGGGACTCTGAGGAGGGAGCGAGGGACGTTGCTGGGGCGGGCGTGGAGACATAGTGGAAGGGGCACCGAGGAGGGAGGTGGGGTGACAGGCAGGGGCTGGGGACGACAGGAGCCTGGCTGGGGGCGGCTGGGCGACCGGCAGAGGCGTTCGCGGTCCTGTTCATGGGTCCCCTGCCACCTCTGAAGGGGCGACGTCGTCGTCAGGGGCAGGCAGGACCACGGCGTGTGACCGAGCAGATTGCAGTGAAGAAGGGGACTCGGGGGCCTGCGCCTGGGGCGCGGGGTGGGGGCAGCTCTTTCTCCCCTCTCCCAGGAATGGGAGGTGCAGGAGGAGACGCGCCAGGTGGGCTTTCTGCCAAAGGCTGTCTCACTATTCTTGTTATTTTTGAGACAGAGTCTCGCTCTGTTGCCGCTGGAGTGCAGTGGGCGCCAATCTGTTCACTACGGCCTCGTCTCTCCCCGAACTGGCGATTCTCCTGCCTCAGCCTCCCAGCCTCCCAAGTAGCTGGGATTACTGGCATCGCCACCACGCCCGATAATTTTTTTTGTATTTTAGTAGAGACAGGGTTTCTCCATGTTGGCGGGCTGATATAGACGCTGCACTGACCTCAGGTGATCCGCCCGCGACCTCAAAGTGCTGGAATTACAGGCATTAAAGCACTTAGCCTGGCTTTTTTTTTTTTTAGACGGGGTCTTGCTGTGTTGCCCAGGCTGGAGGTGCGGTGAGCCGTCTACGGCTCACTGCAGCCTCCCACTTCCCAGTTTCAAGCGATTCTCCTGCCTCAGCCTCCCAAGTAGCTGGGATTACAAGCACGTACCACCACATCCGGCTAATTTTTTATTTTTGCCAGGGCAGGGGTTTCATGCCCCAGCTGGGCTGGTCACCGAACTCCTGACCTCAAGTGACCTGCCTCCTTGGCCTCCCAGAATGCTGGGATTACAGGCCCCTAGCCACAGGCATGGTTTTTTAGCGACTCGTGTCCACTTAAGACTCCGGGCTCTTGTGGGAGTCAAGTCCCTGATTTGAACAGTACTTTCTTCTTCCTACTAAATAAGAAAAAAATGAGACTAGGCAGTGAGTGAATGCTTTTTTTTTTTTTTTTTGGGATGCCGCTCTGTGCTTGAGCTGGAGTGCAGTGGTGTGATCTGGCCTCATTGCAACATCTGCACTGGCTCAGCGATCCCTCTTGCCTCAGCCTCCCACTTAGCTGGGATTACAGTGTGCCACCATCCATAGCTAATTTTTTTGGCATTTTTTTCAGTGAGCCGGGGATTTCACCATGGCCAAGGTGATTGCAGAGACTCCTAGGCTCAAGTGATCCTCCTGCCTGGGCCTCCCAAAGTGCTGGGATTACAGGTGTGAGGTACTGCACCTGGCCACTAAGTGAGTGAATAAATTTTTTCGAGGTAAAGGAAGCTAGTAAATAGGCTGGCGTGGTGGCTCATTCTGCTAGTTCCAGCACATTGGAAGGACCAGGAAGGAGGATTGCTTGAATTCAGGAGGTCGAGGCTGCAGTGAGCCATGATTGCACCACTACATTCCAGTCTGGGACAGAGCGAGACCCCGTCTCAAAACAAAACAAAACAAAACAAAAAACCTTATTAAATAAGAAAGATAAACTCTCCTGGTCTGTTGAAGAACATGAAGCATCAATCTTAATTCAATAAATACAACACCCACAGGGCTTTATGCCTTTAGAAAGGAAAGATCTGGCGGCCTTGGTGGCTCACCTGTAATCCAGCACTTTGGAGACCCCTGGCCGGGGTGGATCACCTGAGGTCAGAGGTTGAAGACAAATACAAGCCAACAAGGTGAAGCCGTCTCTACTAAAATACAAAAAAATTAGCCAGGTGTTGTGGCGGCGCCTGTAATCCCAGCTACTCAGGAGGCTGAGGTGGGAGAATCGCTTGAACCCAGGAGGCAGAGGTTGCAGTGAGCTGAGATGGCCAACAGAACTCCATCTCAAAATTAAAAAAAAGAAGAAGAAGAAAAGAAAAGAAAAGAAAAGAAAAGAAAGAAAAGAATCTGGAAAGGGCCCCTGCCTTTGCAGAAAGAAAAGAGGCACCATGTTTGGTTTCCCAGTGAAGGATCTAAGGGCTCCCAGGCTGCCTCTAACATCTCAAAAATGAAAGGCATCTTTGATAATTTTTGTGTTTGTGTCCAGATGTGAGAAGAGCAGGAATTTAGTATCAACTGTGGTCTGGCCCCAGGCTGTCAGAGAAAACAGAGGCAAAGGCCTGCCAGCTTTCCCTCTGGGAGGGAAGTCAGCAGCGATTACTGATTCCACCTCCAGGTGTGAAGTATAAGTCCACCTCTTCTTACTTTTGATGGCCAAAGTGGATTGGACCTGGGTGGAGCTGGGGGTGGTGGCCACTGGGTTCCCTTTCTGCTGATCCTCTGAGACTTCCTTCCCTTTTTTCCACACAGCAAAGTCACTGTGAGGGACTTTGAGCCTAATTCCAGGTACTGGAGGCTGCCCACCTGGGAAAGGATGTCACTCTATTTAAATAATTTTTTTTTTGGCCATGCCAGGTGGCTCACACCTATAATCCCAGCACTTGGGAACGAGATCTTGTCTAAAAATAAAAACTTTTAAAAAAATTTTTGTATTTATTTTTGAATCAGGGTCTTTGTTGCTCAGGCTGGAGTACAGTGGTGTGATTGCAGCTCACTACAGTTTGAACACCTAGGCTCAAGTGATTCTTCCACCTGAGCCTCCTGAGTAGCTAGGATTACAGGTGCACTACACCCGCAATTCAATTAAAGTTAAGTTTTAACTTTTTTGTAAGTTATTTTTACCCAGGCTGGTGCGAACTCTTGGCCTCAAGTAATCCTCCTGCCAGCCTCCCAAGTAGCTGGGATTACAGGCATGAGCCACCCAGCCTCCACTGTGTTTGGACCCCTGCTCAGATCTGTGGCTACACCTGTGATGTCCTGGCCCCTATTTTTCTGGGATATGGAACCAAGCACTGTCTTATGTTCTATGGCAGGGGTAAGACATTAAACTACAGCATGGCGTTGTGATCAAATGAAGAGATTAGATCAAGTGACTTATGCAGATGTGGCTAAAGGGTCCCTTTAAGGACTAGGACCCTGGCTGGAGCGCGATTGGCTCACACCTATAATCCCAGCACTTTGGGAGGCTGAAGCAGGCAGGGCGCTTGAGGTCAGGAGTTCAAGACCAGCCTGGCCAACATGTGAAACCCTGTCTCTATAAAACAAACAAATAAATAAATAATAAAGACTAGGACCCTACTTACCAGGGCAAGGACTAGGAGTGAGGCAAGCATGCAGTTCTTGAGGTGGAAACCATCTTATGTAGGCACGATACTTGTTCATCAGAGATTTTTTGCACTAACTTTTACTTTTGGAAATATTGACTATTTTAAATGTCTTGATTGCTGAGTGTTTTGACAGCTCTTTCAGTTCTGCACCTGAGAAGTCACTCCAGCACCTCGCCCTCCTCCCAGCTCTGCTGTTGCCCAGAAATTGTAAATTGCTTCCTTATTTTAGAAGTTTGTATGTCACAAACACTAAACCTTATTTACATTATTTATTTATGTATTTATTTATTTTTGAGACGAAGTCTCGCTCTTTTCCCCCAGGCTGGAGTGCAATGGTGCGATCTCGACTCACTGTAAGCTCTGCCTCCCAGGTTCACACCATTCTCCTGCCTCAGCCTCCCAAGTAGCTGGGACTGTAGGTGCCCCTACACCGAGCCTGGCTAATTTTTTATATTTTTAGTAGAGACGGGGTTTCACCGTGGTCTTGATCTCCTGACCTTGTGATCCGCCCGCCTCAGCCTCCCAAAGTGCTGGGATTACAGGCATGAGCCACCACGCCCAGCTAAACCTTACTTTTAAAAAAAAAAAACAAAACTTCCATAGAATATGGAAAATTGACAAATACAAACTAGGATAATTACCAACATTGGCAAGAATATGTGGAAATAAATATTCTCATGCAAGATGGGAAAAGCATGTATAAATTGGAACTTGCTTTTTGGATTAAAATATGACAAATTTTTTTAGATGCTTTTGTCCAGGCATTTCTATTTCTAGAGAATATGTACTAAAGAAACAAGGATAAATGCAAAGATATGCCTTCAAGATTGTTTTCATAACAATTGTGTTTCTAATCAAGATGCCTCAGAGCATCTTCACTGTCCCGTTGTCCAAATGCAACCTAGATTTCCAGGGCATGAGGCCAGGAAGCTGACCCTGGTGAGAGCTGGCCCCTATGCATGAACATACAAGGCTCCTGGAGTAAGGGGTGTGACAGTGAGGACTCAGAGTGACTGTTGTGGAGGAGGGAGGGAGGCAGGGGTTACGCCACAGGCACATTATGAGTGGGGCTGCCTCATCACTGAGAAAAACACACACAGCTTGGTTTCCTGGTCTCTGCTTCGTTTAGTATCATCTCACACCTAGGTAACTGGTGGGTGTTTTTGTGTTTGATTTTGAGACAGAGTCTCACTATGTTGCTCAGGCTGGAGTGAAGAAGCACCTTCGTGGCTCCCTGAAGTCTTGAAATCCTAGGCTCCAAGGGATCTTCCTGCCTCAGCTTTCCAAGTAGCTGGGACCATGCATGGCCACCATCCCCAGCTAATTTTTTTTTTTTTTTTGAGACGGAGTCTCACTCTGTCGCCCAGGCTGGAGTGCAGTGGTGGGATCTCGGCTCCCTGCAAACTCCACCTCCCAGGTTCAAGCTATTCTCCTGCCTCAGCCTCCCGAGTAGCTGGGATTACAGGTGCGCGCTACCACACCCAGCTAATTTTTGTATTTTTAGTAGAGATGGGGTTTCACCATGTTGGTCAGGCTGGTCTCAAACTCCTGACCTCATGATCTGCCCTCCTCAGCCTCCCAAAGTGCTGAGATTATAGGTGTGAGCCACCATGCCCGTCCACCTGGCTAATTTTTAAATTTTTTTTTGTAGAAACAGGGTCTTGCCATGATGCCAGGCTGGTCTTGAACTCCTGGGCTCCTTGATCTCCCTCTTGGCCTCCCAAAGTGCTGGAATTGCAGGTGTGGGCCACCGTACCTGGCCCAGGTGTATTTGTTAGTCAAGACAAAGTCTGTACTTTTTTTTTTTTTTTTTTTTTTGAGACAGGGTCTTGCTGTGTTGCAGGGCTGGAGTGCAGTGGCACGCTCATGGCTCACTGCAACCTCTGCCTCCCGGACTCAAGGGATCCTCCTGCCTCAGCTTCCCAAGAAGCTGATGTGCTGACCCCACCATGCATAAGGCTTCCATTTTCCTCTTGCTGGACACAAGACTGAATTGTGGCCTCCCTGTCCTGTTCATTCTAGCTAGTGACATCTTTGGCCAATATGAGATAAGAATTAAGAGTTGGTAAATGTCCTCACAGGTGGAAGCTCTTAGGATCTAGTGGCGATTATAACAACTCCTACCGCCACAATCCCAGACTTAAGCGATCCTCTATCCCAGCCTCCCAAGTAGCTGGGACCACAGGTGTGCACCACTATGCCTGACAATTTTTTTTTTATTATTATTTCTTGTAGACCCAGAGTCTCCCTATGTTGCCAAGGCTGGTCTCGAACTCCTGGGCTCAAGCAATCCTCCTGCCTTGGCGTCCCAAAGTGCTGGGATTGACTCTGGGTGGTGAGGCTGCATCCTCCTCCTCCTGGTCTGTAGAACAGCATGGAGCTCTGCTTCTAACGTATATGATGAATATGTAGCAACGCAGGAAGAAAATCACCTTGATTTTAGCTCCTGATATTTAGTTTATCTTGTTCAGTCAGCATAACCTTCCATTCTGTCTGAAACATAAATCAGTATCCACAGAGTAGCACTCCTTCAGCAAACACTTGTTCACGGTGCTGGCTTAGGTGCTGCGTGCTGTGCGAGCTTCCACAGCAGGCTGGAGAAATGGTCACCCACATTATGCAGCAGAGAAACATTATGTACAACAGCGCGCTGGGAGGTGGGGAGGTGGGTGGTTTACTAATGAACTTGTAGATTTAGGGAAAGAGTCTGGAAAGCAGAATTTTGTTGTTGTTGTTTTGAGGCAAGGTCTCATGCTGTCATCCAGGCTAGAGTGCAGTGGTCCATCACAGCTCACTGCAGTCTTGACTTCCCAGGCTCAAGTGATCCTCCCCACCTTTGCCTCCCAAGTAGCTGGGACCACAGGCGCATGATACCACATGAGGCTAATTTTTGTACTTTTTTTTGTAAAGACAGGATTTCACCCTGTTGCTTAGGCTGGTCTAGAACTCCTGGGCTCAAGCAATCCTCCCGCCTTGGCCTTCCAAAGTGCTGGGACCACAGGCATGAGCCACTGCACCCGGTCAGCAGAATATTATTGGTACCCCACTCTTGACAATGCTTGCAAGGTATTACAAGAAGAGATTGAGTTCAGGAAAGAGTTGGCCAATGTATACCCCTTTTAGGGCTGGAAAAAGCAAATGCTTCTTATCTCCAAACAGTCAAAGATAAAATTGAGAAAGGCTTGGACAGACAAAGAATAATGAAAATTAGTTTTGTAAGCAAGGATTAAATCACAGCCATGGATGTTACACCCATTTAAAAAAATCTCTGGATGTATTAAGGCATCTTTTAGTAATGGTCCCTGTTCTAGCAATTAGACAAAATGTACCAGGGAAAAAGATTAAGGGTGTGGACCAAAATACCTTCAATTAAATCTAGAGTGGCATAGTAGCAAGAAAGTAAAGAAATACAGCTAACAGGAGATTTATTTGTAAAGGAAGCTTGACCCCTGGCATTGCCTGGAATCAAATGATAAGAGGCTGAGGGTTTTGAGAAAATTATACGTGTTGCCAAAGAACCACTGGCCTCATCTAGACTTCATTTGAATCTTAAAACAACTTTTCAACGGTTATCGAAATGTGCTTAGGATGATGCTCTGCCCCTAAGGAGCAGCATATCTTCTGGGTTCCCCTGCAATTTTGGCCAAAGATGGTGGAAAAGGGATATCTCTTTAAGGGTAAGCTCAGGCCTACAGAGAATGTTCCAGGAGCTGCAGTCAAGACCTAATCAAGAATACACTTTATCCCTGGGGAAGAATGCTCTGAGATTTCAGAATCGCTGTGAAATCATTATTCTTTTTTCTGAATGGGAGTGTTTACTGCCATTTTCTTGTCCCGTATTTCAATATTAAACATTGGTACATTGGCAAAGACAGCTTATCTTTTTAGTCTTCTAATAAAGAGATATTGACCCAAGATCTAGAGATAACTACTCATCACTTTGATGTAAAAATTACTGTGAAAAATTGATATCTTGGGGTTTGAGCTTAATGCTATGTTGGGATGGGGCCTTTGAGTTATCTCCTTTGAGAAAGGAAGAGTATATTTGCATCCAGGAATAAGAGTAGACCAAATATTGGGTTTTGAATAAGGTTAGACTGTGTGAATCATTATTGCTCTTCACCAGTATTTCTGATTCTCTTCTTAGCTATTGTGCTAGATGGGTCGCTCAGGTCTGATATTGGTCATGCAAAGCGTTGAATGAATTCTACGATGTCACAAGACATGCACAAAGAAATAGGTGCTATTTTATAAAAGGACAAAGTCACAAGACCAGGGTTAGCAAAGCTTGATGCATGCAATCTCTCGGTGATGCAGGGGCCAGACCACCTGCCCTCAGGGCTGGGGTTCATTCCAGTGGAAAGCTTCTTCCACACTGCAGTGTCCCTTTCTGTAGGGAAAGTATAAGAGTGTGGCTTTATTAGGTGGGAGACACAAGATGCTTGGTGCTAAGCAGTCTGGATTTGGGGTGCTGGGCTTATCAGATTTGTCTGGGACAGCGAGCCTGGAGTGGAGATGTTACAGTCATCTCTGATGGGGGAGGAAGAAGATACCAGTGCAGGAAGATGAGCTGGGCACTGCCCCTCTAGCTGGGAAAAGGGAAAATCTCACCAGTACTAACCAGCTTGCTGTCTGGGAAACCCATGGTGAGTGCCTCGGGTTGCATTTCTCCATGCCCTTGAAGATGGAAGCATCCATATGACTTGCTTTGGCCAATGAATGTGAGCATTTCAAGCCTCCCAGAGCCTGTATGCAACTTGCCCTTTTCTTCTCCCTACTATGGTCACTGTTGAATTTGCAAGAAATGAGCCTCCATCAGCCTGTGGCCCAGCATTGAATTTGGTGTGAAACAGACACTCCAGCTGAGCTGTGAGAGACGAGCAGCATGAGGCAGAAATAAACCTTCGTTGTCTTACACTGTTGATTATTTGTGAGTTTTTTGTTTGTTTGTTTTTTTTGAGATGGAGTCTTGCTCTGTCACCCAGGCTGGAGTGCAGTGGCACATGATCTTGGCTCACTGCAACCTCCGCCTCCTGGGTTCAAGAGATTCTCCTGCCTCAGCCTCCCAAGTAGCTGGGATTACAGGAGCTGCATACACCATGCTTGGCTTTTTTTTTATTTTTGTATTTTAGTAGAGGCGGAGTTTCACCATGTTGGCCAGGATGTTCTCGATCCTCTCTGACACCATTGATCTGCTACCTCGGCCTCACAAAATGCTGGGATTACAGTGTGAGCCACCGCGCCCGGCCTGTTAGTTGTTTTTAACTGCAGTATCGCTTTGTCCTATGCCCTGACCAGCCTGGCAGATCCTCTGAGGTGATGGGGTTGTTGTTGCATCCTTGGCTTTCCTAGATAACCTTAAGTACCTTCCAGAGTATTACTTCGACCAATGCTATTCCTTACAGGAGAGATAACTCAGAGCTTTTCTTTTCTTAAACTCCTACCTTGCAATGGTCATCATTGGATTCCAGTTGGTCTTTGAGTTGCTACTTGTTATCCTGGGTCTCAGGCAAGAATGGGATAGACCTGTCAAGGAGGGAAGAAGAGTGAGAATCTAGGCAGATAGGATGAAGACTGAAGACCTGGCAGGTCAGAAATCAGAGAGGTCAGCTGAGACAGGGAGAAATGAGTGTCCAAGATCTGGTCAAAGAGGGCCCAGGCCAGGTCAGCTGAGAGCTGCCTGGAATGCACACTTGGAGCCTGGAGAACAAAAGACGCATCAGGGGCTCAGACCAAGGGCTTGGGCAACCAGGTGTCAGGATTCAGGCAAGGGTTTTGGTACAAGGTAAGGGGATCCCCAGCAGGGATGGAGCAGAGGCCAAGTCAACCACCTTCTGGGCCAGAAGCTTCTTGCTTGGCTGGCATAGATCTTGGCACCTGGGTGGATCAGTTCGCAGAAAGACACAGACAGACATGCCTGGGTGGAAAAAAGGGTTTGAGGGGAAGAGGAGCCAAGGGATTCCTGAAACTCCAAGACTCTGGAGTCCTAGAATGAAACTGAGTGGGCCACCAGCCCTGTTGCTGTTTCTTCTTTTTGACCTGTCTAGTCACATCCTCATGTGGGTCTTCAGGGTTTTCCCTTGGTACATAACTTTTCTCTGCAATCACCGTTTTTTATTCTTCATATCTTCACTGGTATCTGGCCCAGGGTGAAGAAAGGATGTAACATTTATCAGGCACCTACCACATGCAGACACAGAACTGGGTACTTTTAATGCACTATCTCTTTTAATCCAGTAACTCCTTGGGGTAGCTGTTATTATCCTGTTTTATAGATAAGGAACCTGGAGTTTGGAGAGCTGAGTAATTTACATGAAGTCACATGAACAGAAAGTGGCAGCCTGGACTGAGAGACAGTCCAGGTCTGTGTCGGACACACCAGAGCCGTGCTCCCTAACTACAGTACATCTGCTCTTCTTGGTGGAATGACCGTCCTTCATTTCCATGTCATTGCCCTTTAAATTTAATTTCAGACTGGGTGATCAAGGGGTTCGAGTGGAGTCTCACTCTCCCCAGATCATTTGTGAGGATGGGGCAGTTCACATTCCTGCCTCCTTCCTCAGGCGGGAAGTTTCACCCTCACTGACACCAGGATTTGGAGCAAACACTGTCTTTTTTGCAGGGCTGTGTGGCATGCTCAAACATATGGTTGGTTAGAGAACCCACACAGAGGCATCACCAGGAAGGGAGCACACTCCCTCACTCAGGGTCCTGTGTGTGTCATTGCCGGCTGGGAGGGTTTTACAGGGGACCCGGGGGAGTGGAGTATTAAACAGGGCAGGGAGGGGCATAAGCCAGAGTGACAGCTGCTTCTGGTGGCTCTGAGTCACATTCAAGCTAAATTAGCCTTGATCTTTTCCAGATCTTCTGTGGGCTTGCTGCAGGCTGTCCCAGCTGGTGCTTCTCACTGAACTGGGGTTGTGCTTTCTTCCCTTTCCAGTCTTCCCTTTGGGTTCTTGTACTAGAGCTAGCCTGGCAGTGAGGAGGCTAGATGGGGTAGTAGTTTGGGCTGAGGCATGGAGGGGATGCTGTATCTCTTCCTTGTCTCTTCTTATTCTTCGATATGTACCTGCTTAAAGTTTTACCATTAGAGATTATTTATTACAATGCAACCCAGGCAGAGTCTGCTGGCAGAATTTGATTTTCCCCTAAAGAGACAGTATATTTGCATTAGTCCATTTTCATACTGCTCTGAAGAACTGCCTGAGACTGGGTGATTTATAAAGAAAAAGAGATTTAATGGACTTCACAGTTACACAGGGCTGGGGAGGCCTCACAGTCATGGTGGAAGACAGACGAAAAGCATAGATCACGATCTTACATGAGGGTGGCAAGACAAACGAGCATATGCAGGGGAACTGCCCTTTATATAGCCATCAGATCTCCTGAGACTTATTCACTACAAAGAACAGTCGGAAACCACCCCCATGATTCAATTATCTCCACCTGAAAACCCACCACTTGACACATGGGGATTATTACCATTCAAGGTGAGATTTGGGTGAGACACAACCAAACCACATCAACACACAAAAATAAAATTCTCATATAATTCTGCTCCCATTACCCCGGGTAGTATGTCAGCTAATAAAGAGCCAACATCCTGCCTCACTGCTTATCTTACACACACACCTGATGGTGCCCAGCTCTTAGAGGCTGTGGATGGAGGAGGGGCTCCCATCCAGAGGTAGAAAGGAACGGGCTGGGCGGGCGGGCCCTCGCACAGGCTTGCTCTCAGCCAGCTCTGCTGCAGGTTCTGGGGCTGGAGACGCAAGTCTGAGCCTCCTCTCTTTTCACAAACTTGGGGTGCAGCCCTGGTGAAAGTACTTCTCCTTTCTGAGCCTGTTTCCCTTTATGGAAAACAAAGGTTTAAGGAAGAGATGATGCCCTTCCTGTCCCAGTATCCAGTGAGTCTATACTTGTTCTCTGCAAACTCTGCACTGCAGAACAGTTTCGAGTCTTGGTGTATCTTTCTGGCTTAGCATCATGGCTCTCTGCAGAAAACTGATCTGTGCCCCCAGTTGTTCTTTTGTTTTTTTGGAACCAGGGGTGCTCTGTCCTGCCCAGGCTGGAGTGCAGTGGCATGATCCTCCACCTCCTGAGTTCAAGCGATTCTCCTGCCTCAGCCTCCTGAGTAGCTGGGATTACAGGCATGTGCTTGTAGCGGTTATTTTGTATTTTAGTAGAGACAGCGTTTCACCATGTTGGCCAGGCTGGTCTGAACTCCTGACAGTGCTGCTCGTCTTCCCAAAGTGTTGGTACAGGCATAAGCTCCCTTTCAGCAGCCACAGTTGATCTTAAAAGCAAGGCAATACAACACCAACTGATTTTCTTAACTCTGCAACGGTACTCGGAAGGGTCTGCTGAAGGGTCATTTGGCTAAAGCGGGCTCAAGGTGCAAGGGTGATACAGCCTCTGGAAACATCACTTTATTAGTGCATGCCTTTAATCGACTTACAGTGTCTGAGCACCTCTTGCCGCACCCACCCCACTTGCCTGGCTGGACATTCTCTCTATGAACCCCGGTCTGTCTCACCAGTCCTGACGGTTTGTAGAAGGCAGTATAAAGGCACTTCTCATCATTTGGGCCTGAGTTTTCTTTGGGATCGCCTTCCCCAAATAGCTCATTCTTCTTTCATGGTGTGTGTTCCCTTTACACTTTTAATTATTTCTTTTTTTTTTTTTTTTTTGAGATGGAGTTTCACTCTTGTCACCCAGGCTGGAGTGCAGTGGCACAATCTCGGCTCACTGCAACCTCTGCCTCCCAGGTTCAAGTGATTCTCCTGCCTCAGCCTCCCGAGTAGCTGGGACTACAGGTGCCATGCATTGACTATTTTTGCATTTTAGTGACGGGGTTTCACCATGTTGGCCAGGCTGGTCTCGAACTCCTGACCTCAGGTGATCCACCTGCCTCCCGGACTCCCAAAGTGCTGGGATTACAAGCGTGAGCCACCCGGCATGCGACGTTTGCTTTTGGGGTGGGTTTCACTCTTGTCCCAGGCTGCAGGGTAGGTGTGACTTCGACTCACTGCAACCTCTGCCTCCCAGGTTCAAGTGATTCTCCTGCCTCAGCCTCCCGAGTAGCTGGGACAGTGCATACTATGCCCAGCTAGTATTTAATGTTTTACTAGAGATGGAGTTTCTGCATTGTGCTTGGGATGATCTTGATCTCTGACCTCTGTCATAGCCTCCAGCCTCCCAGTTATACAGGATTACAGTGTGAGCCACTGGCATGCTTTGGTACTGTATTTTTTAGTAGAGACAGGGTTTCACCATGTTGGCCAGGCTGGTCTCGAACTCCTGACCTCAGGTGATCCACCTGCCTCGGACTCCCAAAGTGCTGGGATTACAGGCATGAGCCACCATGCCCAGCCACTTTTCTTTTAAATTATGCATAAGTTCTGGGATACATGTGCAGGATGTGCAGGTTTGTTACAGGATATGCAGGTTTGTGCAGGTATACAGATGCCATGCTGGTTTGCCGCACCCATCAACCCATCATCTAGGTATTTCTCCTAATGCTATCCCTCCCCAAGCCCCTCACCTGTGAGCCCCAGTGTGTGATGTTCCCCTCCCTGTGTCCATGTATTCTCATTGTTCATTCCACCCCTCAGCTGACAACATATGGTGTTTAGTTTCCTACTGTTCTTATTATTTAGTTTACTTTGAGAATGATGGTTTCTAGCATCATCCATGTCCCCTACAAAGGACAGGAACTCATCCTTTTATGGCTGCATAGTATTCCATTGAACCCTTATGTGCCATTTTCTTTATCCAGTCTATCATTGATGGGCATTTGGGTTGGTTCAAGTCTTGCTGGCAACGAACGGTGCTGCAATAAACATACTTGTGCATGTGTCTTTATAGTAGAATGAGTTATAATCCTTTGGGTATCTACCCAGTAATGGGATTGCTGGGTCAAATGGTATTTCTAGTTCTAAATCCTTGAGGAATTGCCACACTGTCTTCCACAATTGTTGAGCTAATTTTTTTTTTTTTGAGATGGAGTTTCACTCTTATTGCCCAGGCTGGAGTGCAGTGGCACAATCTCGGCTCACTGCAACCTCTGCCTCCCAGGTTCAAAGTGATTCTCACCTCCAGCCTCCCGGTAGCTACAGGACTACAGGCCACTATGCCCAGCTAATTGTTGTGTTTTACTAGGGGTGGGATTTCACCTGCATTATTAGCCGGGATGAGTCTTGATCTCTGACCTCATAATCTACCACCTCAGCCTCCCAAAGTGCTGGGATTACAGGCATGAGCCACCATGCCCAGCCACTTTTCTTTTTTTAAATTATACTGTAAGTTCTGGGATACATGTGCAGGATGTGCAGGTTTGTTACAGGATATGCAGGTTTGTGCAGGTATACAGATGCCATGCTGGTTTGCCGCACCCATCAACCCATCATCTAGGTATTTCTCCTAATGCTATCCCTCCCCAAGCCCCTCACCCACCAACAGGCCCCAGTGTGTGATGTTCCCCTCCCTGTGTCCATGTGTTCTCATTGTTCGACTCCCACTTATCAATGACAACATGTGGTGTTTGGTTTTCTGTTCTTGTGTTAGTTTGCTGAGAATGATGGTTTCTAGCATCATCCATGTCCCCTACAAAGGACAGGAACTCATCCTTTTTTATGGCTGCATAGTATTCCGTGGTGTATATGTGCCACATTTTCTTTATCCAGTCTATCATTGATGGGCATTTGGGTTGGTTCCAAGTCTTTGCTATTGTGAACAGTGCTGCAATAAACATACTTGTGCATGTGTCTTTATAGTAGAATGAGTTATAATCCTTTGGGTATCTACCCAGTAATGGGATTGCTGGGTCAAATGGTATTTCTAGTTCTAAATCCTTGAGGAATTGCCACACTGTCTTCCACAATTGTTGAGCTAATTTTTTTTTTTTTTTTGAGATGGAGTTTCACTCTTATTGCCCAGGCTGGAGTGCAATGGGCATGAAATCTCAAACCTCACAACCTCACCTCCTGGTTAGAAGCAATTCTCCTGCCTCAGCCTCCCAAAGTAGCTGGGATTACAGGCATGCACCACCACAACCAGCTAATTTTGTATTTTTTAGTAGAGACAGGGTTTCTCCATGTTGAGGCTGGTCTCGAACTCTGACTTTCAGTCTGCCAGCTGAGCCTGGTGGCAGGTTGCTTGTGGCATGGAGCATGGTTCCCACCAAGCAGGTGTAAAATGCGTTCCTGTTTTCATCCTCTCCAGCATCTGTGTTTCCTGACTTTTAATGATCGCCATTCTAACTGGTGTGAGATGGTATCTCACTGCAGTTTTTTTTGATTTGCATTTCTCTAATGACCAGTGATGACTTTTGTATGTCTGTTGGCTGCATAAGTAATGTTCTTTTTGAGGGTGTCTCTGTTCATATCTTGCCCAGTGCAGTGGTTGTTTGTTCTTTTCTTTAATTTGTTTAAGTTCTTCTTTGTGAATTCCGGTTAGTATACCGTCTTGGATGGATGGTGCAAGAAATTTTCTCTCCCATTCTGTAGTTCGCATTATTCACACCAAAAGCAATAGTAAAATAGACATAAATGGGATCGATTGGCTTCAAAACTTCTGCACAACCACTTTTAATTATTTCTTTTGTGTCTACTTAAATATTATTGTTTGTAGTAGTCTCATGGTCAATTTTTTCTTTATCTGAAATTTTTGGGTCTTGATACTCTTGTTGGTTTTGCCTGTGGACTCTCACTCACGGTGGATATTTCCTTATAAGTTTGGACAGTGATCTCTCATTTTCAGTGGTGCTTTGCCTGTGGGTGGTGTGTGTGCAGGTGCCTTCAGAGTAGTTTCGCATTTGCCTCTCGGCTTCTGGATTATCTCTTTCCCATGGAGCAATTTTATGTTAATTTTTCTACTTCGGTTTTAATTACAGGTGGTATAATTCCAAACCCCAAAGCTCTTGTGAACCTGTTGTCTAAAAAAATTCTCAGGGGGGGAACTTTTCCTAATAAACCAGGAAGGAAGGAGATAAATTCCTTGCAGTCCATACCATCTGAGGGCAGATTTTCCAGATAACTCCTTCACTTTGGGGTCACATTTCTTTGGGAGTTCTGGTTCTGGGAATCTGGTACTTAACTACCTGTTACTATACAAAATCTCATCTCTTACACTTGGGTATGGGAAGCTGCTGGTTACTGAGATTAACAGCTCAGACTTGCTCTAGGGCAGATGGTGACCTCAGATAGCTAGGGTCAGTAGCATCCACACTTCCTACTGCCCCAGATTTTTAGTTTACCCTGGTTGCTGGCACCTGGGAATCTCCCTGACACCTCTTCTCTTCTCATGAGGCTCAGCTAGCTATACATTAAAAAAATTTTGTTATATTTTTCCAAAATTTTTTTAGAAATTTAGGTTGATACCTCATCTTTGCAGGAATCTAAAATTTCCCAGATCCTCCTTGTTACTGAATAAGAACTATACTTTTGTAATGGAAGAGGGAGAGAGAGTAGCAAGAATTAATGGTTGTATTAATCTGTAGATGAATCTCTACTTTGGAAGGGTGGGCTAGCAGCCACCTCAGTAGTCTTTACCTTCTTTTAGCTAAAATGGTTCTGAAAAACAATAAGGTCTTGTAGCACATTTAAAAAGTTTATAAACCATTTCAAAATAAATAGTAGTTGCAAAGAATAACTTCAACATACATTAAATATTTTCACTTAAAAATTAAACTGTTATATCATTAAAATAACATTTAATGTAATCTAAATATGTTAGTGATTGTTACCTACTCATTTATTACAAATGCAAGGCTAACTTCTAAAAAAGTTGGAAACTTGTACGCACAGTGGCTCATGCCTTACTGTAATCCAGCATGGAGGTGGGATTGCCTAGGGGTCAGGAGTTCCGAAACCAATGACGACATGGTGAAACACAGTCTCAAATACACAAATAGCTGGGCATGGTGGCGGGCGCCTGTCCCCATGGCTACTTGTGGGGGGGCATTGGCGGGGCAGGGGGTGGAGGTTGCAGTGAAAAGGTAGAGCCGGATGTTGCTCAGCTGGTATGAGAGTGATGGTACCATTATGAAAAAAGTTGGAAACTTTACATCATTTTCCTCTGTTATTTTCTGTGGCCTGCTTCCTGCTGAACCACACTCTGATTTTGCCTTTAAATGTGTTTACATGATCATTGTTTCATGTTTTCGGCAATACACTATGTTTATAAAATTAAATTTTATTTTCTATGATCATAAATACTTCAGTGTTGGACACATTTCTTCTGAATCACACATATACTATTGATCAAGCTAAATGCATTTATTGGTAAAAGAAATACCATGTTTAGAAAATGGAAATGTAAGTCCTAGATGAATGGGACGATACAGGTTAGAATTAGTAATGACGAAACCTTATTCTTGAATGGACGGTTAAATACACATTTTGCTCTTTTATTTTGGCGAATCACGAGCACCAACATGGCACAATTCACATAAGTAGGGAGAAGGGAAGAAGTTTGTGTCATCTGTTTGACTAATTCTTTAGCTTCCTAAAACTTCTTAAGCCAAGAGGTATGCGTGGATACCGTAAAATTATTTTTAGCAATCTATCTGTTAGCTATTTGATTAGTTCTCTTTCAATTTCACAGAGGCAAGAATTATTGTGGCGTGCAGAAATGGAGTTATCATTTCCTCTGTAAACCAATGCACCTCAAATAAGCTCTGCTTTTGTTTTGATGCAGAGGCTCACATGTGGGGACAAGATGTGAAAATTACAGGCAGGAGGGTTCAGTGGGTGTAGAAAAAGTGTGACTTCTTTCATAAAGTGGGAGAAGGAAATTTTGAGGGGTGGGTCTACTGGGCACATTTCAAGGAGATTAATTTGGGGGTAGTACCTTTGGAAGTTTGAGTGTCTGGGCCATTTAATTCACAGTTGCCAATTACCCCACACCCCCCCTGCTTCAAACCCTCTGTTATTTTGGTTTTGGGGTGAGCTTCCTGGAAGAGGCTTTTGCAGCTGGGTTTGCAGCTCTGTGGATCTTGCAGTGACTTTACAGTGCTCAGCAATAGCAAGGCTGGGCAATAATTAGCAAATTTTTTGGCCCATTGTGTTTATTGCATTTGGGTGCCTTACGTGGGTGCATGTGTGCTCAGTCAGTTCCACATGGCTATTTCTCATGAACCTTATAGGTGGCTAAAGGTGGAGGAATTAAAATGCTTTATCCTTGGGTTGCATGGTGATAAATAGTAGGCAGGGGATTGGATCCTAAAGGTTTGTCTAATATAAAAGCTCTGGGCTGGGTGTGGTGGCACCTGTAATCCCAACACTGGGAGGCTGCCCGAGGTGGGAGGATGCACTTGAGGTCATGGGTTTGAGATGACCTGGCAACATGGAAGAAACCCACATCTCTACTTCAGAGCTGCAAAATTAGCTGGGTGTGGTGGCAGGCACCTAGCAATCCCAGTTGCTCCAGAGGCTGAAGCAGAACCTGGGAGGCAGGAGGTTGCCGTGAGAGCTGAGATCATGCACTGCAGCACAAGGTGACAGAGACTCCATCTCAATGAATGATGAATGGTGGGCAAATGTGCCCATGGCTCCTGGTGCTCCCAGGAAGCAGCAAGGAGGGACTCAAGGTGGAGCCTGACTCACATTCCCTTCACTCTTAGAGGAGAAAAGAGAATATTAGCTTTTTAGAGGGTAAAAGTATGGCAGTGTTGATGACCACTTTTTTGACTTAATGTGATGGGACAGTGGAACGGCTTTGTCTTAGACTTTTAATACATCTATTAAAATAAAGGATAGGCATTATTAAGTGATGATGATAGGTATTGATAATTGTGTTGATGGTAATATTATGATGGTGAGTGACGACGGTAAGCGATGATGTTGATGGTGATGGTGATGATGATGGTGATGATGGTGATGGTGATGATGGTGATGATGGTGATGATGGTGATGGTGATGATGGTGGTAGTGATGGTGATGATGGTGATGATGGTGATGGTGATGATGGTGGTAGATGATGGTGATAATATACTTCTGCATGGGCCAAGTATCTATAGTCAGTACCTTCCATTACCCGACACCTCTCACCGCTTTTAGCTTGGTGTCTACTTTTACCTCTTAGGTCTACAAAACATTCTCTTCATAACAAGCTCTCAACTGTTTGATGTTGAAATATATTTTCTTTGGTGTTTTTTCCAGGATAGATCTCGCGGGTTTATTTAAGTTACGTTCAAAGACGTGGTAAAACCCACATTGCCCAGGCTGGAATTACGGTGGTGATGACAGCTCCTGCAAACTCTCCCAGGTCAAGTGATTTCTCCATGCCTCATTTTCCTGAGTGCTTGGGTACAGACATCATGGCTGCGGCTGTTTTTGCATGGATTTGAAGCCAGACTTTGAGGTTTGCATGCTGCTGATCTTGTTCTCTCAAACTTCTGAGCTTATTATGAGCCAGCCATGCCAACCAGAAATATGATTGGTTTTGTTTATTGATCTTGTACCCTGGTGTACTTGTTTATTAGTTCTTATATATTTTTATTTTTTGACACATAATAGTACACCTACCCCACTGATTCCAGTGTGATTTTCACTTTCCGGGTGGAGTGTCACTCTGTCCCAGGCTGGAGATACCAGTGGCTCATCTGACACACAAAAAATAAAATTTCTATAATCTCTAATTCCTCTCATGCAGGTAACAGGCCAACTAATAAGTGGGAAACCCATCCCGCCTCCCCTGCCCATCTTACACACACCTGATGGTGCCTCCGCTTTAGAAGGCTGTGGATGGAGGAGAAGGGGTTCCATCCAAGAGAGGAAACAGAAAGGGCAGGCTGGGTAGTCACACCTCAAAGACAGGCTTGTTTCTCAGCCAGCTCTGCTGCAGGTTCAGGGGCTGGAGACACCCGTTCGAGCCTCCTCTCTTTCTGGCCACAAACTTTGGGGGTGCCACCTCTAGTGAAAATTAATACTTCTCCTTTCTGGAGCCTGTTTTATGGAAACAAAAGGTTTAGGAAGATGATGCCCATGATCCCTTCCTGTCTGACCATCCAGTAGCTCCATAATTGTTCTCTGCAAACCTGTAATCAGAAACAGTTTCTGGTGCCCCAGCCTTCTGGCTTAGCATCATGGCTCTCTGCAGAGAAAACTGATCTGTGCCCCCACCCCACAGCTGATCCTTTTGTTTTTTGGAGACAGAGTCTCGCTCTGTCACCCAGGCTGGAGTGCAGTGGCATGATCCTCCACCTCCTGAGTTCAAGCGATTCTCCTGCCTCAGCCTCCTGAGTAGCTGGGATTACAGGCATGTGCTAGCACGCGCAGTTAATTTTTGTATTTTTAGTAGAGACAGCGTTTCACCATGTTGGCTAGGGCTGTCCTAACTCCTGACCTCAGTGATCCACTCACCCCTGCCTCCTAAAGTGTTGGGATTACAGGCGTAAACCACTGCGCCCGGCCCACAGTTGATCTTAAAAGCAAGGCAAATACAGTCACCAACTGATTTTCTTAACTCTGCAAACAACAGAGGTAACTCTAGGACCGCTGAAGGGTCATTTGGCTAACGGGTTTTGCTCCAAGGTGCAGGTGATGTAGCCTCCTGGAAGCATCACTTGATGTGCAGCTTGGTGCATGCACAGCACAGATAGGCTTGCAGTCTGGGTTTGCCTCTTGCCACTTGGGGCACTCTGCCTGGCTGGACATTCTCAGACCTTTAGTCCTGGTTCTGGCCCCAAAGATCCCATAGTTGCTAGACAGAAGGCAGTATAAAGCAGCACTCTCATCATTTGGGCCTGAGTTTTCTTTTGGGATCGCTCTTCCCAAATAGCTCATTCTTCTTTCATGGTGTGTGTTCCCTTACACTTTAATTATTTCTTTTTTTTTTTTTTGAGATGGAGTCTTGCTCTGTCACCCAGGCTGGAGTGCAGTGGCACCATCTCAGCTCACTGCAACCTCTGCCTCCCAGGTTCAAGTGATTCTCTTGCCTCAGCCTCCCGAGTAGCTGGGACTACAGGCTCTGCCACCACGCCCAGCTAATTTTTGTATTTTTAGTGCCAGACGGGTTTCCCATATGCTAGCCAGGATGGTCTTGATCTTCTGACATTGTGGATTCTGCCCACCTAGGCCTCCCAAAGTGCTGGGATTACAGGCGTGAGCCACCGCTACCCAGCCTTAAAATGCTATTTTAATACCAGATACTACCAGACTTTGTGCTTTTTTTTTTCACCCTACTCTTAAGTTCTGGGATACATGTGCAGAACGCTCAGGTTTTACATAGGTATATATACATGCCATGTAGGAGCCTTCCCTCTCCCTGCACCCATCAACCCATCATCTACATTAGGTATTTCTCCCATCGCTATCCCTCCCCTAGCTCTGACCGGCTGTGGCCCCAGTGTGTGATGTTCCCTCCCCAGGTGTCCATGTGTTCTCATTGTTCAACTCCCACCTATGTGTGAGAATATGCAGTGTTTGGTTTTCTGTTCTTGTAAAGTTAGTTTGTTGAGAATGATGGTTTCTGGGGCATCATCCATGTCCCTGCAAAGGACATGAACTCATCCTTTTATGGCTGCATAGTATTCCTCATGGGTGTATATGTGCCACATTTTCTTTATCCAGTCTATCATTGATGGCATTTGGGTTGGTTCCAAGTCTTTGCTATTGTGAATAGTGCTGCAATAAACATACTTGTGCATGTGTCTCTTATAGTAGAATGAGTTATGAACTTTGGGTATCTACCCAGTAATGGGATTGTTGGGTCAAATGGTATTTCTAGGGTTCTAAATCCTGAGGAATTGCCACACTGTCTTCCACAATTGTTGAGCTAATTTTTTTTTTTTTTGAGATGGAGTTTCACCTTGCTGTTCAGGCTGGAGTGCAATGCATAGTCTCGCTCACTGCAACCTCTCTGCCTCCCAGGTTCGCTACCTCCTGCCTCAGCCTCCCAAGTAGCTGTATTACAGGCATGCACCACCACAACCAGCTAATTTTTGTATTTTTAGTAGAGACAGGGTTTTCCATGTTAGAAGTAGGCTGGTCTCGAACTCCCTGACCCTCAGGTGATCTGCCCGCCTCTGCCTCCCAGTGCTGGGATTACAGGCGTGAGCCACCATGCCTGGCATGGTTGAACCACACTTACACCCCACCACCAGTGTAAGTGCTGTTCCCTGTTTCTCCACATCCTCCAGCATCTGCTGTTTCCTGATTCTCTTTTAATGATCGCCATTCTAATTGGTGTGTGAGATGGTATTCACTGTGGTTTTGATTTTACTTCTCTTAATGACCAGTGATGATGAGCTTTTTTTCATATGTCTGTTGGCTGCATAAATGTCTTCTTTTGAGAAGTGTCTGTTCATATCCTTTGCCCAATTTTTGATGGGGTTGTTTGTTCTTTTCTTTAAATTTGTTTAAGTTCTTTGTAGATTCCGGATGTTAGCCCTTCGTCAGATGGATAGATTGCAAAAATTTTCTCCCATTCTGTAAGTTGCGTATTCACACACCAAAAGCAATGGCAACAAAAGCCAAAATAGACAAATGGGATCTGATTAAACTAAAGAGCTTCTGCACAGCCACTTTTAATTATTTCTTTTGTGTCTACTTAAATATTATTGTTTTATAGTCTCTGTCAATTTTTTTTCTTTTATCTTGAAATTTTGGTCTTGATACCTTGTTGGTTTTGTCTAGACCCCTCACCTCAATGGAAAGGATATTTCCCTATAAGTTTGGACAGTGATCTCTCATTTTCAGTGGTGCTTTGCCTGTGGGTGGTGTGTGTGCAGGTACCGTAGTAGTTTCAAGATTTGCCCTCTGGCTCCTGGATTATCTCTTTCCATGGAAACACTTATGTTACCTTTTCACTGCTTCCAGACCACAGGTGGTGGCAATTCCAAACCCCAAACTCTTGTAGTTGTAGACCTGTTGTTCAAAAAATTCCTCAGGGGAGACTTTTCTAATAAACCCGAAGGAAGAGATAACCCCTTGCAGTCCTACTGTCCTGGTGAATGAATTTTTCGAATCCATCCTGCTGAGGTCACATTTCTTTGAGAGTTCTTGGTTCTGCTAAGGGATCTTAGTGCTAACTTCCCACCTCAAAATATACAAAAAAATCTCATCTCTACACTTGGGTAAGGAAGCTGCTGGTTACTGAGATTAACAGCTCAAATTTGACCTAGGGCAGATGAACTACCTCAGATGAACTGGTCAGCCATAGCATCCGCTTAAAACCTACTGCCCCAGATTTTAGTTCCCACCCGGTTGCTGGCACCTGGGAATCTCCTGACTTACCCTTCTCTCTCATGAGCTCAGTTGCTATACATTAAATTTTGTTATATTTTTCCCAAAATTTTTTGTGAAATTTGGGGTTATTTTTGTCCCTTACATCTTTCTGGAATCTGTGTTTCCCAGATCCCTCCCTACTGAATAAGAACTATGTTTACTGTGTCAATGAGGAAGAAGGGGAGAGAGTAGCAGAATTGGTTGTATTAATCTGTAGATAGTCTCTTTGAAGAGGTGAATAGCAGCCACCCTCAGTAGTTCTTGTATTCTCTTTGCTTGCAAATACCTTGAAACAATGAGTCTTGTAGCACATTTAAAAGTTTATAAAACCATTTCAAAATAAATAAAAGTAGTTGCAAAAGATAACTTCCACCATACATTAAATATTTTCTACCCCTAAAAAAATTAAACTGTTACATCATTAAAAATGTATTCAATGTAATCTAAATATGTTAGTGATTTGATACCTACCATCATTTATTACAAATGCAAATACAACTTCATAAAAAGTTGGAAACTTGGCCACGCACAGTGGCTCATGCCTGTAATCCCAGCACTTTGGGAGGCTAAGGGGGCATGGATTGCCGAGGTCAGGAGTGCCCTAAAACCAGCCTGGACCCACATGGTGAAACCTCGTCTCTACTAAAAATACAAAAATTAGCTGGGCATGGTGGCGGGCGCCTGTAATCCCAGCTACTTGGGAGGCTGAGGCAGGAGCATTGCTTGAACCCAGGAGGTGGAGGTTGCAGTGAGCCAAAACCGGGCCATTGCACTCTCAGCCTGAACAACAAGAGTAAAATCACCGTGATGAAAAAGAAAAAAAAGCTGGAAACTTTACATCATTTTCTCTGTGAACCCATTTTTCTTGCACCACCTCCTGCTGAATAATCCTTACTTGGTTTTGCCTTTAAATGTGTTTTACTGATCATTGTTTCATGCTTCTCGGGTAATACACTAATGTTTATAAAATTAAATTTTATTTTCTATGATCATAAATACTTCAGTGTTGACAATTTCTTCTGATCATTTTGCAGCTATGCTATTGATCAAAATACCAAATACATTTTGATAAAGAAATACTTAAATATTTTGAAAATGGAAATGTATCCCGTCCTGAGATGAATGGGATTGAGGCATTAGGTTAAGTGTGTATAGGCAAATATTGCTTATTGCTTGAATGACAGATCTTCAATACTAATATTTTGCTTCCTTTATTTTAATAGATGCAGCACCTAACAGCTTCATTCACATAAATAAGAGGGAGAAGGAAGAAGTTTTGTGTCATCTGTTGGTCACCCTTTTAGCTTCTCTAAACTTCTTAAGCCCAAAATTGTACCGTGATCTACCATCAAAAATTATTTTTAGCAATCTATCTGTTAGCTATTTGATTAGTTCTCTTTCAATTTCACAGAAGGCAAAGAACTGAAAAATTGTGTGACGTGCAGAAAGTAAATGGAGTTACTCATTTTCTCACCCTGTAAACCAATGCCTCAAAATCGCTCTTTTGTTTGATGCCCAGAAGTTTTCACATGTGGGGATAAAGATGTGAAAATTACAGTGAGGTTCCGAGTGGGTGAGAAAAAGTGTGACTTTCTTTCATAAAGTGGGAGAAGGGAAATTTTGAGAGTGGAGTCCTCTGCTGGAGGCATTTTCAGGAAGATCAATTTAGGGAGTAGGGCACCCTTTGAAGTTGAGTATCTGGAATGGAAATTCATCTCCTTGAGACCGCTGGGTACACACACCCCGTGCAAGCTTTCAAACCCTCTGTTATTTGTTTGAGGCAGGCTTCCTGGAAGAAGAAGGCTTTGCAGCTAGGTTATAAGCTCTGTGGATCTTGCAGTGATCTACAGTGCTCAGCATGTAAAGGCTGGCAAAATACTTGGCAATTTTTTTATTGTGTGTTTACTGTGCATTGGTACCTTCACAGTGGTGCATGTGCCTTAGCTCAGTCAGTTCACAAATAAACTCTATGAGAAATTTCTTCTCATGAACACTACCTTATGAGTGAGAAGCTAAAGATTGGAGGGGCTAAGTAACTTGCCTTAGGTTGCATGAGTGATAAATAGTAGAACTGGGGATTGGATCCTAAAGAGTTTGTCTAATATAAAAGCTCATAGGCTGGGTGTGGTGGCTCATGCCTGTAATCCCAGCACTTTGGGAGGCCGAGGTGGGAGGATCACTTGAGGTCATGGGTTCGAGACCAGCCTGGCCAACATGGAGAAACCACATCTCTGCTAAAACTATAAAAATTAGCTGGGTGTGGTGGCAGGCACCTGTAATCCCAGTTGCTCAAGAGGCTGAAGCAAAAGAACCTGGGAGGCAGAGGGTGCAGTGAGCTGAGATCATGCCACTGCACCAGCCTGAGTGACAGAGAGACTCCATCTCAAACGAATGAATGAATGAATGAATAAATAAATGCCCATAATCTTACCAATCGTCTTACTGGTGAGAAAGGAGCAAAAGGAAGGACCCAAGGTAGACCGACCTCCCACATTCCCCACCTTGCCAAGAAGAGAGGAGAAAAGAGATAGCTTTTTAGAGAATTAAAAATAATAGAATGGCAGTGTTGGAAGTAGCTTTTTTATGAGCAATGTGATGTGGGATGAGTCAGTTAACTTGTCTTAGACTTAATACCGCATCTGTAAAATGAGGATGGTGATGATGGTGATGATGGTGATGGTGATGATGGTGATGGTGATGATGGTGATAATGGTGATGATGATGTGGTGATGGTGATGGTGATGGTGATGATGGTGATGGTGATGATGGTGATGGTGATGATGGTGATGATGGTGATGATGGTGATGATGGTGATGATGGTGATGGTGATGATGGTGATGATGGTGATGGTGATGATGGTGATGATGGTGATGATGGTGATGGATGGTGATGATGGTGATGGTGGTGATGGTGATGATGGTGATGATGGTGATGATGGTGATGATGGTGATGGTGGTGATGGTGATGATGGTGATGATGGTGATGGTGATGATGGTGATGATGGTGATGATGGTGATGATGGTGATGATGGTGATGATGGTGATGATGGTATGATGGTGATGATGGTGATGGTGGTGATGATGGTGATGGTGATGATGGTGATGGTGATGATGGTGATGGTGATGATGGTGATGATGGTGATGGTGATGATGGTGATGATGGTGATGATGGTTTTTTCCAGGATAGATCTCATGAGTTATTTAAGTTAAGTTAAGACAGTGTCTCGCTCCATTGCCCAGGCTGGAGTGCAGTGGCGCAATCTCGGCTCACTGCAAGCTCCACATCCCGGGTTCATGCCCTTCTCCCGCCTCAGCCTCCCAAGTAGCTGGGACTACAGGCGCCTGCCACCACGCCCGCTAATTTTTTGTAGTTTTAGTAGACACAGGGTTTCACCATGCTGGTCACGCTGGTTCAAACTACCGGGCTTGTGTGCCACTGAGCCCAGCCACCATGCCCGGCCAGAAATATGATTGGTTTTTGTTTATTGATCTTGTACCCTACAACATGGGTGTACTTGTTTATTAGTTCTTATATAATTTTTTATTTTTGACACATAATAATGCTGCTCCTTGTTATCTACTCCCAGTGTGGAAAACACAGAAAATAGTCAAGCTAATTAGAAAAAGCACTAGCTCAGGCCAGGCGTGGTGGCTAATGCCTGTAATCCCAGCATTTTGGAAGGCCAAGGCGAGTGCATTACTTGAGGTTAGGAGTTCAAGACCAGCCTGGCCAACATGGTGAAACTTTGTCTCTACTAAAAATTAAAATAAATAGCTGGGCGTGGTGGTGTGCACCTGTAATCCTAGCTCCTCAGGAGGCTGAGGTAGGAGAATTGCTTGAACTCAGGAGGTGGAGGTTACAGTGAGCCAAGATTGTGTGCCACTGCACTCCAGCCTGGGCGACAGATGACTACTAAAAAAAAAAAAAAAAAAAAAAAAAAAAAAAAAAAAAAAAAAAAAAAAAAAAGAGAGAGAGAAGGAAGGAAGGAAGAAAGGAAGGAAGGAAGGAAGGAAGGAAGGAAGGAAGGAAGGAAGGAAGGAAGGAAGGAAGGAAGGAAGGAAGGAAGGAAGGAAGGAAGGAAGGAAGGAAGGAAGGAAGGAAGGAAGGAAGGAAGGAAGGAAGGAAGGAAGGAAGGAAGGAAGGAAGGAAGGAAGGAAGGAAGGAAGGAAGGAAGGAAGGAAGGAAGGAAGGAAGGAAGGAAGGAAGGAAGGAAGGAAGGAAGGAAGGAAGGAAGGAAGGAAGGAAGGAAGGAAGGAAGGAAGGAAGGAAGGAAGGAAGGAAGGAAGGAAGGAAGGAAGGAAGGAAGGAAGGAAGGAAGGAAGGAAGGAAGGAAGGAAGGTCCCGTATCCAGGTGCCGAAGAGGCTGGTGCAGGTGAGGGAAAAATGTGATTTATTGTAGCTGGAATGAGATTCTCATTCGCTTATTCGAAAGAAGCAAGGAATAGAGGATATATTTTGATCTAAGAATAAGTGGGATACGTTTCTCTAAACTTTAATAGCCTTAAGCTTTTTATTTGATGCTCAGTAGGAAAGTATTAGTAGTAATCCTAGAATCATATGAAACACAGCATCCTCTCATACTTTTCGATATGAGATCCTATTTTAATACTATTTTGTTTTTTCCAATTCCTGTTAAAGTTATTACGCAGTCACTGATTTATTTTAAATCACTTCCCAAATTAAACTTGCTAGCAAACTATTCATCTAAAAGAGTGTAACTGAGGATTTGCTGAAAGAAAATGTTGAGACACATGAATACACATTTAATAAGGTACAGCAGAACCAGCATAGTTGGATTACGTAGAACATAACTAAATTAAGTTAAGGATGTGTAACTTTTATGCATTTAAAATGCTTTTTTTTTTTTTTTTTGAGACGGAGTCTCGCTCTGTCGCCCAGGCTGGAGTGCAGTGGCGCAATCTCGGCTCACTGCAAGCTCCACATCCCGGGTTCATGCCCTTCTCCCGCCTCAGCCTCCCAAGTAGCTGGGACTACAGGCGCCTGCCACCACGCCCAGCTAATTTTTGTATTTTTAGTACAGACGGGGTTTCCCCATGTTAGCCAGGATGGTCTTGATCTTCTGACATTGTGATCTGCCCACCTAGGCCTCCCAAAGTGCTGGGATTACAGGCGTGAGCCACCGCGCCCAGCCTTAAAATGCTATTTTTGAATACCAGACATTGTTACCAGACTTTGTGCTTTTTTTTTTTTCGATTCTACTTTAAGTTCTGGGATACATGTGCAGAACGTTCAGGTTTGTTACATAGGTATATACATGCCATGGTGGTTTCCTGCACCCATCAACCCATCATCTACATTAGGTATTTCTCCTAATGCTATCCCTCCCCTAGCCCCCCACCGTCAGGCCCCAGTGTGTGATGTTCCCCTCCCTGTGTCCATGTGTTCTCATTGTTCAACTCCCACCTATGTGTGAGAATATGCAGTGTTTGGTTTTCTGTTCCTGTGTTAGTTCACTGAAAATGATGGTTTCCAGCTTCATCCATGTCCCTGCAAAGGACATGAACTCATCCTTTTTTATGGCTGCCTAGTATTCCATGGTGTGTATGTGCCACATTTTCTTTATCCAGTCTCTCATTGATAGTTACCAGACTTTGAAGCCCGAAATGACCTATGATGACTGAAAGACCTCAGAGTTGGACAATAGGACCAGTGACTGAGAACACAAAGGCATCTCTAACAAGTAACGTTGTTGTCTCACAAGCACTTAAAATTTAACAAGTCCCAACTTGCCTTCTTCACCTGGCTCATACACCCCTAAGCCTACTCTTCCTTCCCTATTCCTTGTCTCTGTTAGTGCTTCTGTCATTCACCAGGAACTTACACTAGAGACTTGGGAGTCATCCTTGACACATCCAGTAACTAGCAAATTCTGAATACTTTATCTCCAAATTATACTCAACTGCATTTCATTCTCTCTAGCTCTACTCACCCACTTAATGCAAATCTGCACTCACCTGGCTTTCTGCAATTGCTTTCTTAGTGTAGGTCTCCCTGTCTCTGCACTCAGTAGTACATTACGTTCTCCACATTGCTGCTAAGTTACCTTTGAAAAATGCAAATTAGATATAATTGGTTGCTTGTTAACAACATTCAGCAGCTTTCCATTGCTTCTAAGATAGCACACACTTCTCAGCAAGGTTCACCATCTCACCTCCTGCCAGCCTTCGCTGCACCTCCTGCCTCCTCCCCACCAGGCCTTCTTTCGGTCCACTGAGCCACACTCTCTTCTCACCCTTTGCACATGGCTTTACCTGCTGAAAATGCTTCTCCCCATTTTTTCCACCTGTCTGTTTACATCCCACCATTCAAGTCTCTGCTTAAATATGACTCCTTAGAGATGCATTTCCTGACCTCTAGTCTCAATTTGGATTCTCCCTGTTAAGTTGCTGTTCAGTTGTGTGGGCTAACTTGAGGATTTCTTGAACCATGATTGGTCACTTTCTGGTGCATATTTGTAAATGTTATGTGAAGGTAGATTGGTGTATTAAGATTCCCTTGTTTCTTTGCATTCTTGCCTTCTGGACACTTTCGAGAAAGGACAGCCTTTTTCTGCCTATTTCTTCCATTCTGAGCTGTAAATTGTCACTGTAGTTTCTAGGATTTTAGGATGTTTCCTGTGAAATACACTCCTTCCTCACAGAAGTAAGAAAGTGTGGGAGCACTGTCCGCTCAGTGAGGGCAGGACCAGGCCTGTCCTGTTCCCTGTTCTCTCCCAGCCTCCAGCACAGTGAGTGATACCCAGAAGGGGCTGCATCAGTGTTAATGGAATGAAGCTGTGCTTGTGGAATGATCGGAATTGGGTCAAGCAGAGAGAAGATGGGGAAAATAGGATTTTAATAAAACAAACTATATTATTAATATCCTTGACAAAGCAGAATTTCAAGGAGACTGTCTACATCAAAACCAATCTTTTATATTATACACAGGAATATATGGCCAGAAACAGAAATATTGATCTATTCCTTCTATAATATGTATTCCAATGAAAGCCATCAGTGGAGTGTACTGAATTATACAATATGGAGGTCAAAAAGGATAATTTATCATGTGAGGTTCTCAACAAAATAGGGTGTTCAACTTTCAGAACAAAGATGGCAAACTTTCTGCCTGTGAGCGGTTCTCACCATGGCCACCTTAAAACAATCAGAGCCAGGCGCAGTAACCACAGCTGGAGGATTCTGCAGTGCATGGGGCAGCAAACACCTTCCACAAAGGGCAGCCAGCAAGTATTTTAGGTATTATCTTTTGTTTTCATGTTTGTTTTTTTAACAACCCTTTACAAATCAGCTCACAGGGCTGTACAGCAACAGGCTTCAGAATGATGAGAATAATTTCAGATGAGCAGCCTAATACTCCATACTTCTAAAAAAAAAATTCCTGAATTTTATCTGTTCTTTTTTAACCCCCCAAATTGGGCTTAAATTCATTGTTGCTTAAGATTTTAGTTAAACTACTAGGGCTATGACAGGATATATTTTTGAAGTGGTTTTGTTACATTCATGGTGCTTCCTGTCTGTATTCTATTTTGGTCATTCTATAAGCTTAAATCTGTCAACATATTCAATATGTCTTATCAATATAATTTGATGTTGAGGATATGGTTAATTGTTCTAGGTACAAGTGGTAGAAGCCACATTAGAGAGAAAGTCAAAGCATTAGGATCAAAGGTTTTAAGACCATTATTTTGTGTTTCAGTTACCCAACAAAAATTTTACTACTCCATTTTTCCTGAAGGGAACATTTCAGAAAGCATAACTTAGGTGCTTTAGAGCAGCGGTTCTCAAAAAATATAGTCACCAGACCAATGCTTCAGCGATCTGGGTTTAGCAAACACATCAGGACCTCTCATGCAAAGAGGATTAGTGTAACCTTTACCCAGCAGTAGTGGCAACACGGGAGCCGAGGACAGAAACCTTTTGACCAAATTAGCCTTGGCAAAATCATTCATGGAAAAGAAATTTCTTATTAGCTACCTGCAAAAATAAGCCTTAATTATAATTCTGGCTTTCAGTGACATACATAGAGATACACTATACTCCTAAAAAGTGAAAGTATTTAGATAAGACTTCATTTGAATTTGACAGAGTTATGTTTTTATCAGGCATGTTCATTTAACTATTTAATAAAATAATTTAGTTTACATGATTGCTAACATGCAGTGTTTGTGTATTATACACTGTGTATAAATCAAACTAATGAATTTGACAGAGATTGCTGCATAAAATGTGTTACTTTGAGTTGTAAACACAAATATTGTACTGTAAATATTTTAATCTGAATGAATTACATGTTCATGTATTCATTAGCCATAACATGTTTTTTGAAATTAAAAAGGCAATATCATATTACTGGATTGAAAGGCCTCAGCTTCATATTTTATTGGTTTTCTTCTTGCACCTAGATTGATTACGCGTGTTTTTTGTTTGTGGTGGTGGTGGTGGTTTTTTTTTTTTTAATTTTTTTTTATTGAGATAGAGTCTCGCTCTGTCACCAGCCTGGAGTGCACTGGTGTGATCTTGGCTCACCGCAACCTCCAACTCCCTGGTTCAAGTGATTCTCCTGCCTCCTCCTCCCGCGTAGCTGGGATTACAGGCATATGCCACAGACATGTATTTTTAAAGGACAATTATAACTTTTTTCAGCTCGTGAAATATGAAAAATGGCCGGGCGTGGCTGGGCGCGGTGGCTCATGCCTGTAATCCCAGCACTTTGGGAGGCCGAGGTGGGTGGATCATGAGGTCAGGAGATCAAGACCATCCTGGCTAACACAGTGAAACCCCGTCTTTACTAAAAATACAAAAAAATTAGCCGGGTGTGGTGGTGGGTGCCTGTAATCCCAGCCACTCAGGAGGCTGAGACAGGAGAATGGTGTGAACCTGGGAAGCGGAGATTGCAGTGAGCTGAGATTGTGCCACTGCACTCCAGCCTGGGAGACAGAGGGAGACTCCGTCTCAAAAAAAAAAGTGGTAATATTTGAAATTGCTAAGACAGCAGATTTTAAATGTTCTCACCAAACACACACAAAAAGATAAGTATTGATTGTCCAGGCACAGTGGCTCATGCCCAACTGTGGTCTTTGAGCTACATGGTGAATGAGGTCAGAGTTAGAGACCAGCTCACAAAATGGTGAAACCCCATCTCTACTAAAAATACAAAAAAATTAGCTGGGCTTGCTGGTGGGAGCCTGTAATCCCAGCCACTCAGGAGGCTGAGGCAGGAGAATCGCTTGAACCTGGGAGGCAGAGGTTGCAGTGAGCTGAGATTTCACCATTGCACTCTAGCCTGGGTGACAGAGGGAGACTCCATCTAAAAATAAAAAAATTTTTTAAAAAAAGATAAGTATCTAAGCTAACTGATATGCTAGGTAGCTTGATTTAGCCATTCTACAATGTATGTCTGTGGCTATATATATATATACACACAGATTTAGCTATTCTACAATGCGTGTCTGTGTGTGTGTGTATACATGTATAATGTGGTACACCACAAATACACACAAATTATCAATTAATTTTTTTAATTCCAAAGATTTTTTTGACTAATATACAACCCAACCACAAGTTTAAGAGCATTCTAATTAGATGTCCTTTCCAACACCTGATTTTGTCAGTCTTTCTTTTATATATTCTGGCTAGTAGGTAATGCTATTACTTTTTTATTGATTTTGGTCTTCTAATTATTAAAATGCCTGAGACCATTTTCATATATGTTTATTGAAAATGTATATAATCAGGCTGGGCACGGTGGCTCATGCTTGTAATCCCAGTACTTTGGGAGGCCGAGGTGGGTGGATCACTTGAGGTCAGGAGTTTGAGACCAGCCTGGCTAACATCATGAAACCCCGTCTCTACTAAAAATACAAAAAAATTAGCTGGGCTTGCTGGTGGGAGCCTGTAATCCCAGCTATTCGGGAGGCTGAGGTGGGAGAATCGCTTGAAGCCTGGAGTCGGATGTTGCAGTGAGCTGAGAACTTACCATTGCACTCCAGCCTGGGCAAGAAGAGCAAAGCTCCGTCTCAAAAAAAAAAAAAAAAGTAGCTACTTGGTTGAAAGAAAGGCTGAGGTGGGAGAACAGCTTGAACCCAGGAGGCAGATGTTGCAATGAGCCGAGAATGTGCCACTGCTCCAGGCTGGGCACAAGAGCGAAACTTCATCTCAAAAAACCAAGCCAAAACAAAACAAAACAAAAAAGAAAATGTATGCAATCATATTTTCAGGGATCTGTGCCATATTTTTTTTTTTTTTGAGACTGAGTCTAGTAGCTCTGTTGCCAGGCTGGAGTGCAGTGGCACAATCTGGGCTCACTGCGACCTCCACCTCCCAGGTTCTAGCAATTCTCTTGCCTCAGCCTCCCAGATAGCTGGGATTACAGGCACGCGCTGCCATGCCCAGCTAATTTTGGTTTTTTTTTTTTTTGGCAGTCTGGCCTCCCAATAACTGATTGCAGTGGCACTATCTAGGCTCACTGCAAGCTCAAGCTTCCGGGTTGCCATTCTACCTTTACCTCAGCCTCCCAGATAGCTGGGATTACAGGCACGAGCTGCCATGCCCAGCTAATTTTGTTTTTTTTTTTTTTTTTTTGAGACTGAGTCTAGTAGCTCTGTAGCAAGGCTGGAGTGCAGTGGCACAATCTGGGCTCACTGCGACCTCCACCTCCCAGGTTCTAGCAATTCTCTTGCCTCAGCCTCCCAGATAGCTGGGATTACAGGCACAGCTGCATGCCAGCTAATTTTTGTATTTTTAGGTACAGATGGGGTTTCTCCATGTTGGCCAGGATGGTCTTGATCTCCTGACCTCATGATCCACCCACCTCGGCCTCCCAAAATGCTGGGATTACAGGCGTAAGCCACCATGCCCGGCCAAGACTACTTTTTAATTCCCAAGGGCAGCCACTGTGGTTTGAGCATGTGCCACAGCCTGTGCTCGGGTTGATGCCCCACATTCCCATGGTTATCCAAAAGAGGCCCTCAGACTCACTGTGGCCATTATTAATACTCTGAGGTTCAGCAGCGGTGGCAACTGAAAATCTACAAGCATCAGAAGAAAGAAGTGCTGCAGAGAGGAACCACAACCATCACAAACCTGGAAGGCTGGGTGGGCCACCCCCTGGATCCCATTGGCTGCCTGTTTCTCACTTTGACTGCGGCCTGCCTCCTGAATGATGACGGCTATCTAGACATGAATGAAAGCAGACCCCCTGTCTACCAACATGTACCTGTGGTTGTAGACTCCCCAAACAGCAGTGAGTCCTACTTGTCATTGGCCCTGGAAGCTGCATCGATGGGCCTGGGTCACAGAGGGTAATGCCTGAAGGCTCCTATGCACAGGACAAGATGTGCCATAATGAGGAGCAGCTCCTCAGTCAACTCCAAGAGCTGCAATTGGATGATGACCCAGTGCAAACACTCCAAAAATAGTGCATCTTGCTGCTGGAAGGGGGCCCTTTCAGGGATCTGGGAGAAGTCATCCACTGAGAGAGCGTTTCCATACATACCTCTGCCAAGTATTTGTTCTCAGCTCTGCTGTCTCATGATCCAGATCCCGCCTGTAAATTAGGCTTACGTGTCATAAGGTTACCTGTTTTAGAAAATTCAGGTTGTGCAGGCGACACATCCCTCACTCACTGTATGGTGTCTCTGGGTGCCCAGCCATTATCCTCCCTGGTTCACGCTTGGACACTTGGAATCACAGTGGTGGGAACTGGCCTCCACCATGCTGACTGCCGTCAAAGGAGACACTTTGAGGCTCTGAACAATTCTGGAAGCAATGCAGAAGCACATTCGTTCTTCCCCCCTCATCTTCAAATTGGCCCAAAATACGTTCAAGATTGCTACTCCTACTAACAGTAGTACTGACAGCACCCTGCTCAACGTGGCCCTGGAACCTGGGTTACAGGTGATGCGATGACCTTATCATCCCCTAACTGGAGACATGGAGAGATGGTACGATGGTTGGTGACCTGTGCTACAGAAGTGGGTATCGCCCACCTCCCTCTACTCCCATGGGAAAGGAGTTTCTATACCCTACTCTTGGGACAGGACAACGAATCCTTGGAGCTCTCATATTCCTATTCCTGATGGCCTAAGAAAGGATAGGGCTGCTGGTGGGAGAAGATGGCCTCTATTCAGCCAGCCCAAGTTCTGTCCTCACTGCTTAAACCAACCATATGCTGATGTCAGCAGCACTTTGACCCTCTCATCAGAGACATGTCTAAGAGAATGAATTTTCAGCTGCCAATACTCAAGTGTGCCCTTGGGAGGTAGTGGGCCTGGTGGTTTGGTCCCCGTCCCTGTCCATGCTTGTGAGAAACCCCAGATACCTTGGAGGCTCAGTACCCTTTCTGAAGTCCGAAGCTCCAGCACAAGACTCTACCCAGAGACGCCCCACTTCAGCTAGAACCCCTGGCAGATCTGCAACCCTGGCCTCGGGGCAAGCAAACCCCAGGCTCTACTGCTTCATCCTTGTGAGGGGCTAAGAGCACCTGCAGAAACCTTCAACCCTCTGACCTGGGGAAGGAAGGGATAGGAAGAGACCCCAAACAAGGTTTGGCCATCTGGGATGCTTCCCTTGCCCTGGTTTGCCTCAGATCATCTCAAGGTTGCTGAGGAGGAGGGAGAACTCATCTCTGCAGGCCCAGTTCAAACCCCACACGGTAATCTGGGTTGACCTGAATCAGGCCCCAGATGGCCACAGCTGAGCTCAGGCTCTCCCTGACAGGTGTGCGGGCCCCAGGGAGCGTCTTGCAGAGCTGGTACACACTCTTCACCCCTACTGGGGCTGCTAGTATTGTAGCTGCCACAGCCGTATCCCACACAACTATCCTGTGCCTCAGTCTTGACTATCCACAGCGGGAGGAACTGACTAGCTGTGCTTGCACACTGGCCCCGTGCTATGAAGCATCCACAGAGCTGTGCCCTGTCAGCCTTCACACACTCTGAGAAAGACCACATTGCCTTTGAGGCAGCCTGCCAGATTGCCACCGAGGCTGCTGCCAGTGGCATGACCCATTCACAGCTGTTCACCATTGCCTGCTGCGTGGAGTTCTGTGGCTACGCACTCCGTGCCTTCAAGCTGGCCTCATTGGCCATGAGCCATCTTAACCTAGCTCATAACCAGGATACCCACCCAGCCATCAATGATGTGCTCTGGATTTGTGCCCTCAGCCACTCTCTGGGCAAGGATGAGCTGGCAGTTCTCATCCCCCTGGTGGTGAAGAGTGTCCACGTTGCCATGGTGCTTTCAGACATCCTGTGTGCGAGGCTGCACGGTGACTGCACCTGGCCTGGCCGGCACCCCAGGCCGCCGCAGCTCTGGAAAGCTCATCTCCACTGACAGCTCCATTGCACCAGTTGCTGATGCAATGCTTACATCAACACCACACACTACCCCTAACACACATTAGCCATTGCCAGTATGGACAGTTCATTGAGTTTCTAAGCAAGGCTCGGGAGACCCTCCTGCTACCCTAGGATGGCTACCTGCAATTTGCCCTGTTCATCAACAACCACAAACAGATCTACAAAGGTAAGAAAAGCTGGATAAGTTGGTTCGAGAGCCCTTTACTGAGGAAAGCAGATAGCTCACCGTCCCAGCAGCCTAGGTCCCCAGGTAGTATCAGGTCAGGGCAAAAACACTGAAACATTTGTCCACCCTGAGAGGACTGTGAGCACCTGTGGCTGAGGCCAAAGGACCACAGGGCTAAGGATGGGGAGAGTCCAACTCTAGTCGATATGCATACCTTGGCAAGTTTCTCACTACAGCCCACTGTTGATGGAGGAAGTGGGCGCTGCAAATCGACCAGAAACCCCCACGATATGCCACCTTCTGCCCCTATGTCCTCTGTGTCCTGGGCATTGGCCCTGTCTCCCTTGGCAAACACAAAACACTGTTCCATCTCAGAGATTGCTTAACCAGAGAAATAGATGCATTTATGGTACTGTAAATACTATAGTATATGTGTTGCCAATTACTGTAAAGTCGTAAGTATTTATAATCCTGGTTCTGATTTGATGGGCGCTTGAGGTAGCTGTGGGTGGGAGGATATGCTGCTGTCTGAGGGACCACAACCTCAGTTTCCTCGTGGTTTCCCTTGCAGAGTGTATGCCATTACCAGTGGGATAGTGGGGGTGCCAAGGAGAAAAATGGCCAGTTAGAAAAAATCCCAAGACTAGTCTATGCAGAATCTCTCACCTACAGACAGGGCATTAATAGCCCAGTGGTGGGTGAGCAGCAGAGGCCAGGACTGGACTCAGACTTTTGCCTCACAAAGCTGTGAGGACTCTGAAGCTCCTGCCCCTGCCTCACACAGCCTCACCAGGAGTCTGCTGAGCACCTTTGAAACAAGTGCAGGGAAAAGATGAAGGTCTGGGAAACCACTGAGCTCACAATATTCGTCTACACTGGTCTTTGCAGCAAGGTGTGTACATCTGCGCATGCCTGTCTGTATGTGCACATTATGTGTTTATGTGTATGCATGTCAGTTCTATGGCCGTGTACCTGTGCGGGTATGTGCACACTGGACTGTGGGTCTCTGTGTGACGATGTAACCTTTGCGTACATGTGAGGATGCATATCTATGTGTAAATGCTGTCATGTTTTGCATGTTCAGTGTGTGTGTATCTGGGCACACATGAGTGCATGTGTAGAAATATGTGTCTGTGTGTATGCTTGCTCTCCATGCATCTGTGTTTTTATATGTGTAACTGAGCGTATTTCTACATGTAGGGATAACTGCGTGTTCATCTTTGAGGATCTGCATGAATGTGTCCTTTCTGCGAGATTTCTCTTCCCATCATCTTAAATCTCTCTCACTAGTTAAATGTTTGTTCCCCATCTCTGTGCCTCCTCTGTTCATTCTGTCTCACCAAACGAGCTTCTAAGCACCAGTCTCCCTCTGCCATCAGATTGGCTGCTTTCACTGCACAGTGCCCTTCTCACCCATGCTTGCTTTCTTCCCTGTCTTTCTACCTCAAGCTTCCTCTGCCTGCTTTTGTCAGTCTCATTGCTTGCTGACTTGGAGGCTAAGGCTGGTCTGCTCCTAGCCTCCCTCCCACTTCTGCCCCAGTGAGCAGCCCTGTCTTAGCCTGGCTGACCTCCACAGTGTATCATCATGTTCCTGCTACCTTCCTGACCCCTATGCTCAGCCTGGAATTGTTGTAGGAGCATAGCAAGGGCATCTGTGAGAGTCAGTTGGTTACCAGTGCCTTCATGTTTACTCTTTTATGTGTTAGATCCTGACAGGGGTTTTACAAGGGAAGGTGGTATAGCTAGAATGTGAACTAAGAACTTCTCCATCTGCTTTACTTTTTCTTTTGTTGACAAACTGTCATCTTTTCTACTCCAAACTGACCAGGAAGTTGTATTTGCCATTTGTGGCTACTCAAGTCCTACTGCCCAGCCAAGGGTCCCTACAAGGTCTCAGCCCAATGGGTTGGTTAAAAGGAGGGGTAGAGAGAGAGGTCACTCTCATTTTTTGTACCACAATTGCCCTTCTTTTTAGCAAGTGTGTGAACTCACAGTGCTTTTATATGAATAAACCATGGATCACATGAAAGATCATTTTCTTAAAGAAAACAAAATTGTCTAAATTTTTTGTTTATAAGATTTTGTTTAGACAATCCCCAGAGGGACCAGCAAATACTTAATAGAAGATTATAGATTTCCTGTGAGTGCATAGCGGTTCAAGTCTGATTCTGTAAAGCAAATGTTAGTGTCCCCCTCAAATTCATGTGTTGAATTCTATGTGATGGTATTTGGAGGTGGGGCCTTGGAAGGTGATTAAGTTCATGAAGGCAGGGACCTCATGAATGGAATTGGTGCCCCTATCAAAGGGACTGCAGAGAGCTCCCTCATCCCTTCTGTCATGTAAAGACACAGTAAAAGATGGTCTATGAATCATCAGGAAGCTCAGCCCTGCACACACACCTCCTAGAATTGCTGAATCATTTGACCTTGGATTTTACCATCTCCAGAACTGTGAGAAATCAATTTTCGATGCTACCTAGTCTATGGCATTCTGTTTTGACACCCAGATTAGCTAAAGTACCAGCATGTCAACTTGCACACATAATTCTTGGAAACTCTGATGCCAAATCCTTGATGGCAAAAGGTGATTGATCTGCTGGTAATGAGCTCACGCACCTCTCTTTCCACAATAAACCAGAGAGTCAAAACAGGCAAGAGTGGGTCAAGGTCTTCTAAAAGCCATACCTGAAAGGTTTCCAGTAACAGTTGACTCGATGGTAATTCAATCACACAAACAACCACAACAAAAGACACAACTATCAGAGATTTTCAGGATAGCCTCAAAAACACCATCTACATGTCTAGCAGAGAAGTTTCAGAAATCAAACTTTATTTATATTTCATTTCATAAACTTGTAATTCTAACACTATTAATAAATGCTAAGGCAGATGGCGGCATGGAGACCCTGGGGCACAAGGGCTGTCTTTTAAAACTTTGCTTGCTTTGGAGCCACCTCCTGGTCCCCTCACCCCCTGCCCACCTGTTAAGAGAGCCTGCTCGGGGCAGCACAATAGGCAAACAGCCTGGATGCCCAGTTGCAGACACACATCCATGCCTGGAGAAGGAGATTGTGTCTGAGAGCAGGAGGAGCTGCTGGAACTCTTCTTCCCAGCCTCTTAATGCTCTTGCACACCTCCTGCACACAGATAGACCCCACCAGCATTAGCACACAAACGGGAACCTGCAGCAGCAGGGCTGTGGTTCTAGTGAATGAGAGAAGCCTCCTCTCCAGCAAGATGGGAGGCCTGTAGTCTGAATGCCCTGGTCTCCGCCTCCATGTTTGCCACCATGCCTAGGGACTAGGGGCATGTAGCTGCTGGCTGGGGCCGTGCTGGCTGCCTCCTCCTCCCACTTGTCTCTCCAGCCAGCTCCAGGGTTAAGGCCAGTGGCTGCAGTAGGTGCCACAGTTTCAGGCAGCTCCTGGCTGGGCTGGTCTTTGGCTGGAGCCCTCCAGCTCCACCCTCTCTGGGAGGGGGGCCTCCCATGCTGGCTCTGGCTCTATGGCTGGTGCCCCATTTCTGCACATGGACCAGAGCTGTAAAAGGAGAAAGGGTCACCAGCGTCAGTCACTTTCCACTGGAATTTCCAAACACAGAGACAACCTCACTGAATTCAAAGGAATTCCAGCCCAAAAGCACCACCCCCGCAAAACCTTCCAGGCTGCAGGCCACCTCACCATGTGTCTGTGCCTCCATGGAATTCCCCTCCTGAATCTCCCCTCCTGACAGGGACAATGAGGCAGGATGAGACCGGGATGGGATCTCTGGTGTGGCCTGGCCTGCTAGGGCCTGGCCCTCGGAAGCTGCCCTTAAGGCGCCTTTCTGCTGGGGGGCAATGCTGGTAGGGTGTCTGGGGTGAGGGATGAGCCCTCTTCTCGCATCATCGGAAAAGGCTCTCACTCCCTCCATTCCTGAAGCAGCAACCTCTTGAAGTGTGGGGGGGGGAAGCAACACGAGAACGTCTTGCTCTCTTGGCGTCTCCCACCAAGTGAGCTGGTTGCGGGGCTGACCCTAGGATATGGGCACCTGGTTACCAGGAGTTCTGGGTTTTGTTCGCGGTGTCATCAAGCAAGTGAGGGTCGCTCTTGCTCCCCTATTCCTCGGGCCCCTCTTCCCCCCCTTCCTGTAGTTTTCCACCAGACTCCACTGGGCTACTGACTACTCACCCTCCCCTCAGGTCATCTCCTTACCTGTAAATAATAGTTATGTCCATCCAGGGGTCTGTTTGGACACCCAGCTCTTAATGTTCTACCTCAGGGGCCAGATGTCCTCCTCAGGCCTGATGTCCACCTAGGGCCTGATGTCTGCCTTGGGCTCATGTCCCTCTTAGTCTTGTGTTCACCTGGGGACTGTATCCAGCTGGGGCCTGATGGCCTACTGGGTCTTGTTGTTCACCTAAGGCCTTGTGTCCACCTGGGGACTGGTGATCACCTGGGGCCTTGGGTGTCCACTTATGTTGTGGGATGCACTTGCAAGGCCTGAGTTAACCTTCACCTGGGCCTGATGATCACCTGGGGACTGGGTGTGTGTCGGCGCCTTTTCCCTTTTCCTGAACAGGGCTTGCAGTTTCCAAACCAGACACAATCTCCCAGTTGGAGAAAGAAAAAAGGATCCTAGATGATAGTGAGTCACCCCTGTGAAACTCCATCCAAAATTGTAGTAAATGAGAATGAGGATAGGATTCATTGTGGGGTAACATTCTCAGTTGGTGTCTGCTGCCTTGCACGTAAGAGAAAGTGGCTCACACACCTGTAATCCCAGCTCGGGGAGCCTAAGGTGAGGATCGCTAGAGGCCAACAGTTTGAGACCAAGCTTAAGGCAATAGAGTGAGACCCCCCCATCTCTCAGCAAAAAAATTTAAAAATTTGCCAAGCATGGTGGCATGTGCCTGCAGTCCCAGCTACCCAGGAGGTTGAGGTGGTGGGAAGATCGCTTGAACCCAGGAGTTCAAGGCTGCAATGGTGAGGATCACAACACTGAATTCCAGCCGAGATGACAGAATGGGAGACCCTGTTTCTAAAAATAAGTAAGCAAACAAACCAGAAACCACAAACAAAACTAAACCCCTAACAAAATACTTGCATAAGGTAATAAAAGTATGCGTACCAAATGCCTACAACAAATGTTAAACGCTTCCCATGGAATTAGGTTCAAGACAAGATTCCATCCACCATCGCATTTCAATTCCACATTGCACAGTGTAAAGGGGCCTGCCCAAGGTCATAATGTTGCTCACTGGGTAAGTCAAGAGAACCCAGTACGGCACTTTAGATCCTTCATTATAGTTGTGTTCTGAACTGTCTCTGCTATCCCTTGGATTACGAGTTCCTTATTATCATTTGAATCAATGTGATACTAGTTCATTTTCAATAATTGCCCAAAGAATGACTAGAATGGGTAAATTTATAAGCAAAGAGGTTTAATTGGCTCAATAGTTCTTGCATGCATGTGAAAAGCCCCAGGAAACTTACAATCATGATGGAAGACCAAGGGGAAGCAGGCAATTTCCTTCTCACAAGGCAGAGAGGGGAGAGTGGGGAAACTGCCACCTATAATCCATCAGACCCTCAAGGAAAACACTCACTATCATTATAGAGCGGGGCAAACCACCCCATGACCCAATTACCTCCCACCTCAGGTCCCTCCTCCACACACATGGGATTAAACAACATGAGATTTGGGTGGGGACAGAGCCAAAACCATATCATTCTGCCAATGGCCCCTCCCAAAATCTCATGCCCTTTTCAGAGTATTTCAAAACCACTATGTCTTCTCCCAACAGTCCCCAAAGTCTAATCATTCCAGCGTTAACCCAAAGTCCAAGTCTGCAAAGTCTCATCTGAGACAAGGCAAGTCCCCTTCCAGGTATGAGCCTGTAAAAATCAAAAACAACAAGCAGGACTCCCAAGATACAATGCAGGTACAGGCATTGGGTAAATGTTCCCATTCCAAATAACAGGGAGAAATTGGCTTAAAACAAAGGCCAATGGCCCGTCCAGAATCTGGTGAGGGAGTTACTAACTAGAGCTCCAACGCGGGATCTCCTTGACTCCATATCTCACATCCAGGGCATTCTGGATGTGCGCCCCAAGGCTCCAGCTCTGCCCTTCTGGCACTGCTGTATAGCCCCTTGGCTGTTTTTTATGGCTGGCATTGGAAAGTGACTGCAGCTTCTTTTTTCAGGCACATGGTACAGCTGTTGATGGATCTACCCATTCAGGAGTCTGGAGATGGTGGCCCCTTCTCACAGCCAGCTCCACCAGGCAGTGCCCCAGCGGAGGACCCCTGTGGCTGGGGCTCCAACCCCACATTTCACTCCCCTGCACTGCCCTCTGCAGAGGTTCTCCTGTGAGGACCCCTGCCCCTGTGGCAGACCCAAAATTATATACTATAGTTGATATTCTGGAGGTGGGAGATGTACACAAGCATCAGTTTGATTAGAGGTCTGGCTCGCTTTTCTATGAAAATGTAAAAGTGGCAGGTTGCTAGTATGTTGCTGCTCACTGCAATTACAGATCGTTTCTGTGCATAAAGAAAGCACAGAATCACAGACCCCAGTGCCTTGATAGATGTGAGCAACCCTGCATGTGGTATCATGCCCACGCACCTTTAAACTCTCACCCAAAATTACTAGTGAGACTTTGTCCTGCTGTTGGGTATTTGATAATTCTAGCTAGTACGCAATAAGATATGGATATATGAATACAACTTGATTTTATAATAATAATATTAATAACAGCTTACCTAAAACATATATGTTGTGCCTTGTACCCCCCACAGAAAATGTGTACACTTTCTCTTTTTCTCTAAATTAGGGTTTAATTTATTTCAGAAGTTTCTAGATTTTATCGTCCTCTATTTAGCCAAAGCTACAGGAAAAAGTCAAATCTATATATTTAAATGCTTACTATCAATCAAGAAAGAACAAAGTGAAATGAACAAAGAATTTTACCGAAGAAACTAGTGAGAAATCAAAGAAATGTCCAAAAAGTAGGATACAAGAATTAATCACATAGATGAACAGTGGAAATAAATAAAATGAATCAAACTCATATCTCTTGTAATGGAATGTGGGGAATCCACATACCTGCCCCTGATAAAGATGAAATCTCATAATCATATCAATGCAAGTTTTATGCATGCTCAAACATGTATAAATCCAAGTTCGAAAGGATGACAGCAAAATATGTTTGCAGTTTTTTCCTCCAAGTGGTAAGATTAAAGGTAATACTTTTCTTTTTATAATTTTCTGTATTGTTCAAATCTTCTTCTGTAATGAACATGTAATTAAGTGACGAGGGAAAAAAAGAAGTGACATTTTGTAGATGCCAGATTACTTACAATACATATAATGCAAATGCCAATCAAAATAATAACTAAATATAATAAATATATAAATATAATAAAAGAGACAGATGAGGGACTGGGGAAGAACTTCAAAAAGAGCCACATGGGAGATTAAACATACGCGAAAAAAAGAGGAATGAGGAATCTTAGGCCGGCACAGTGGCTAACACCTGTAATCCCAGCCCTTGGGAGGCCAAGGTGGGCGGATCACTTAGGTCAGAGATCGGTGATCATCCTGGCTAACACGGTGAAACCCCATCTCTACTAAAAAATACAAAAAAAATTAGCCAGGCGCAGGTGGTAGGCAGCCTGTAGTCCCAGCTACTTGGGAGGCTGAGGCAGGAGAATGGCATGAACCCAGGAGGCAGACTTGTAGGTGGGCTGAGATGCATGCCCACTGCACACTCAGCCTAAAGTAGGACAGAGCGACACTCCATCTCAAATAAATAAATAAATAAATAAAAGATGAGGAATCTTAAAGCAAAAAAAAAGAGAAAGTAATTCATTCTACAAGATATTAAAACCTAATGCAAAAGCCTGGCTAGTAACTTCTATTAAATTACTTATACTTTAAATAAAAATATCTGCAAATTTAGAACACAGACAAAATAGAACTCCTCACATGAACGCACAACTGCTGAAGCCCAACAGATGGCAGAATGCAGAGTCAGGTTGCAAATGGACCAATTCAAAACAGATGAAGCAGGAGAAAATCTTCCTGGAGCTGATGGTATAATTTGCTTCTTGAAACAATGACAGTCCATGAAATAAGGTGGGAAGATGTTTTGAACCCCTCTCACCAGCAGATTCCCCACATCACAGACCCAGGACTTGGAGTGAAACAGGGAAACAGCCACCCTGCACCTCCAACACTGCTCTGGTTGGTAAGGGTGAATATCATACAATCATCAATGTATTCTTATATCAAAACTAAATTCTAGAGTAATAAATAATTGTTTTTTAAATGAGAAAAGTTATTATTGTTTATTTTGATCTTGCTAGGGAAGATATCAAGCAAAAAGGGGAAAAGAAGGAAAAAAGAAATGATTAACAGAGGATTGGAAGGCACAACAATGTACATTGGTAAGCAGAGCTCAAGTGCGCGTACTCATGACTGAAATTAAACAGAGTAATATTTCTGTTAATATGTTAGAGTCTTTAAAATGTTTATAAATTTGACCTTGCACTAACATCTAGGAATTTTTTCCCAATAAGTAATAAGAGAGAGATGAAAAAAGTATTTAGAATATTGAAAGACCGAAAGGACATAAAAGGTTCAATAATACATATATGTTCAACAACAGGGACTAGTAAATAAGGAATATTTATATGATAAAATACTAGCTAACCTTTTAAAATAATGTTTTAAATAATATTTAATGAGAATATGCTGAGAAAAGTTTAATCATTTTAAAAAAAGTTAAATGCAAAATGAAAAGTTAATAACATACAAGATTATTCTTATTTTTTTTTTTTTGAGATGCAGTCTCACTGTTGTCACCTGGGCTGGGAGTGTACGTCTCGCTCACTGCAACCTCCACCTCCTAGGTTCCAGTAGCACCCTCCTGCCTCAGTCTCCCGAGCAGCTGAGATTACAGGTGCCCACCACCATGTGCCCTCAAGCACTTTTTTTTATTTTAGTAAGTAGACGTGGGTTTTACCCATGTTGGTCAGGCTGGTCTCGACTCTGACTTGTGGTGATCCAACCTCCATGGCCTCCCCCAAATTGTTGGATTACAGGCTGGAGCCACCCTCACAATCTTCCTATTCTAAAACCTTAGACTTATGAGATTACACGCGACACATATATCTAAAGAAAAAACTCCAAAATAGTGGCAATGTTTTGAGGTAAAATTGGGAGTGATTTTAATTGTCTGTTACCAGCAGCTAAAAGCATTGCCAATAGACCTGGAAACTCCCCACCTCCACCTCAGAACTCAGCTCAGTTGACACTTCTTCCAGGAAGTCCTCCTGCACCACTCACCCCCTGTATTATAGTAGAAAATTTGCTTTGCACTAAACTAGAGTCTAGGTGGCCAACTCCATGATGATATTCTTTTTTTCTTTTCTTTTCTTTCTTTCTCTCTTTTCTTTTCTTTCCTCTTCCTTCCTTCCTTCTTGTTTTCTTGTTTTTTCTTCTTTCTCTTCTCTCTCTTTTTTTCTCATTGTGTCGCCTAGGGCTGAAGTGCAGTGGTGCTGCATCTCGGGCTCACTGCAACCTCCACCTCCCAGGGTTCACCAATTCTCCTTGCCCTCAGCTCCTCTCCCAAGTAGCTGGGACTACAGGCACCCACCACCACACCCAGACAATTTTTATATATTTAGTACAGATGGGGTTTTGCCATTGCTGGCCAGGCTGGTCTCAAACTCTGACCCCATAGGCATCTGCCCACCTCGGCCTCCCAAAGTCCTGGATTACAGGTTTGAGCCACTGTGCCCAGTTGGATATTCTTTATCACTGCATTGTACTCTCTCTGCTTGATTCTCTACATCCCAACTACACTTTGGAATAGTCTACCACTGGGGAAATTTGATGTTTCCTTGTAATCCCAGTGCCAATCTGTCTGCAATCTAACAGGCCTTCAAGCTGGAATGCTGGTCAAGGAGTGAAACAGACTGGAGTAAATAAATGTTTCTCTGTGCTCTGTGAATTTTAGAGGTTGGTGGCAGAATGAACAAGGACGGCAAATCAGTAAAAAGCTGTCTCTCTCTCACCTTGGCCAGCAGGCCGGGAAAGATGTTTACCTCACCAATTGCCTTTAGTAATTTGTCTTAACTCACTGTAAGACTGCTCCAGTAGATCCAGAATACCATGCTGCCTACTAATGCGTGAGACACTATATGAGTTTCTGTGTGGATCGCACACTGACTAAAAACTCTGTGGCTTAAAAAAACAATAGAAATTATTTTTCTCGCAGTTCTAGAGAGGTCGAAATCTACAATCGGCAGGTTGGCAGGGCCCCAGCTTCCCTGCAAGGCAATCTAGGGGAATTCCATTTCACCGCCTCCGCCGCTGGTTCCACATGTTCTTCCCAGGCTACATCACTCCCCTTCAGTCTCCAGCCCCTGCAGGTCAGGGAAGCTGAGGAAGAGATAGGGAATGGGTGTGGAGGGCCACACAGGCCAGGGCAGCAGGCCAGAACACAGTGGGTCAGAAGCGAAAAAAATTGTGGAAGCCATACCAGCCTTAGGGCCCCAGGCGCCTCCCTCCGCCAAAGGTCTTTCTTGGCGATGTTGTTCTGCAAGCCTTCTGAAATGTTCCTCCCTATTCTCTCTGCTCCTGCATAGCAAGGTAACTTCTACTCAGTCAAAACTATCACTGTCTAAAGCACAACCCAATCATCCATAAACAGAAAACATCAACAAATGACAGTGTATTCATGCAATGAAATACTATACAGCAGCACGAAAAGAATGACCCATGACCACATGCAACAACATAAGAGGGATCTCACAGATGTCATTGTTGAGTGAAGAAGCTAGGGACTCAAAGAGCACCCTTCTGCATGTGCTCATAGAACGCAAAAGAAGCAGAATTAATCTACAGCAAAGGGCTGAGAAGAGTGGTTATTTCCAGGGGAAGTATTGGAGTGGGAGGGGACGAAAAGAGTTCTAGGGGCTGGGTAATGAACTTGGTCTTGTCCAGTTTGGTCTGGATGGCCGAGCCTGAATACCGCACCTTGTAAAAGTTCACTGTTGAACACTTAAACTGTGCACCTCCCCTACGATGAAAAAAGTAAAAATAGCCTGCTCATTTTCTCTTTTCTTTCTTCTTCTTCTTCTTCTTCTTCTTCTTCTTCTTCTTCTTCTTCTTCTTCTTCTTCTTCTTCTTCTTCTTCTTCTTCTTCTTCTTCTTCTTCTTCTTCTTCTTCTTCTTCTTCTTCTTCTTCTTCTTCTTCTTCTTCTTCTTCTTCTTCTTCTTCTTCTTCTTCTTCTTCTTCTTCTTCTTCTTCTTCTTCTTCTTCTTCTTCTTCTTCTTCTTCTTCTTCTTCTTCTTCTTCTTCTTCTTCTTCTTCTTCTTCTTCTTCTTCTTCTTCTTCTTCTTCTTCTTCTTCTTCTTCTTCTTCTTCTTCTTCTTCTTCTTCTTCTTCTTCTTCTTCTTCTTCTTCTTCTTCTTCTTCTTCTTCTTCTTCTTCTTCTTCTTCTTCTTCTTCTTCTTCTTCTTCTTCTTCTTCTTCTTCTTCTTCTTCTTCTTCTTCTTCTTCTTCTTCTTCTTCTTCTTCTTCTTCTTCTTCTTCTTCTAGATGGCCTCTATTCAGCCAGCCCAAGTTCTGTCCTCACTGCTTAAACCAACCATATGCTGATGTCAGCAGCACTTTGACCCTCTCATCAGAGACATGTCTAAGAGAATGAATTTTCAGCTGCCAATACTCAAGTGTGCCCTTGGGAGGTAGTGGGCCTGGTGGTTTGGTCCCCGTCCCTGTCCATGCTTGTGAGAAACCCCAGATACCTTGGAGGCTCAGTACCCTTTCTGAAGTCCGAAGCTCCAGCACAAGACTCTACCCAGAGACGCCCCACTTCAGCTAGAACCCCTGGCAGATCTGCAACCCTGGCCTCGGGGCAAGCAAACCCCAGGCTCTACTGCTTCATCCTTGTGAGGGGCTAAGAGCACCTGCAGAAACCTTCAACCCTCTGACCTGGGGAAGGAAGGGATAGGAAGAGACCCCAAACAAGGTTTGGCCATCTGGGATGCTTCCCTTGCCCTGGTTTGCCTCAGATCATCTCAAGGTTGCTGAGGAGGAGGGAGAACTCATCTCTGCAGGCCCAGTTCAAACCCCACACGGTAATCTGGGTTGACCTGAATCAGGCCCCAGATGGCCACAGCTGAGCTCAGGCTCTCCCTGACAGGTGTGCGGGCCCCAGGGAGCGTCTTGCAGAGCTGGTACACACTCTTCACCCCTACTGGGGCTGCTAGTATTGTAGCTGCCACAGCCGTATCCCACACAACTATCCTGTGCCTCAGTCTTGACTATCCACAGCGGGAGGAACTGACTAGCTGTGCTTGCACACTGGCCCTGCAGTGTGCTATGAAGCATCCACAGAGCTGTGCCCTGTCAGCCCTCACACTCTGAGAAAGACCACATTGCCTTTGAGGCAGCCTGCCAGATTGCCACCGAGGCTGCTGCCAGTGGCATGACCCATTCACAGCTGTTCACCATTGCCTGCTGCGTGGAGTTCTGTGGCTCACGCCTCCGGGTAAGCTGGCAGTTCTCATCCCCCTGGTGGTGAAGGGTGTCCACGTTGCCATGGTGCTTTCAGACATCCTGTGTGCGAGGCTGCACGGTGACTGCACCTGGCCTGGCCGGCACCCCAGGCCGCCGCAGCTCTGGAAAGCTCATCTCCACTGACAGCTCCATTGCACCAGTTGCTGATGCAATGCTTACATCAACACCACACACTACCCCTAACACACATTAGCCATTGCCAGTATGGACAGTTCATTGAGTTTCTAAGCAAGGCTCGGGAGACCCTCCTGCTACCCTAGGATGGCTACCTGCAATTTGCCCTGTTCATCAACAACCACAAACAGATCTACAAAGGCAAGAAAAAGCTGATGCTGCTGGTTCGAGAGCCCTTTGGCTGAGAAAGCAGATAGCTCACCGTCCCAGCAGCCTAGGTCCCCAGGTAGTATCAGGTCAGGGCAAAAACACTGAAACATTTGTCCACCCTGAGAGGACTGTGAGCACCTGTGGCTGAGGCCAAAGGACCACAGGGCTAAGGATGGGGAGAGTCCAACTCTAGTCGATATGCATACCTTGGCAAGTTTCTCACTACAGCCCACTGTTGATGGAGGAAGTGGGCGCTGCAAATCGACCAGAAACTCCTGATATACACCTTCTGCCCTATGTCCTCTGTGTCCTGGGCATTGGCCCTGTCTCCTTGGCAAACACAAAACACTGTTCCATCTCAGGGGTGCTTAACCAGAGAAATAGATGCATTTATGGTACTGTAAATACTATAGTATATGTGTTGCCAATTACTGTAAAGTCGTAAGTATTTATAATCCTGGTTCTGATTTGATGGAAACTAGAGGTAGCTGTGGGTGGGAGGATATGCTTATTGTCTGAGGAGACTCACAACCGTTTCTCAGGTTTCCCTTGCAGAGTGTATACCATTACCAGTGGGATGAGTGGGGGTGCCAAGGAGAAAATGGCCAGTTAGAAAAATCCCAAGACTAGTCTATGCAGAATCTCTCACCTACAGACAGGGCATTAATAGCCCAGTGGTGGGTGAGCAGCAGAACCAGGACTGGACTCAGACTTTTGCCTCACAAAGCTGTAGGGACGCTCTGAAAACTCCTGCCCCTGCCTCACACAGCCTCACCAGGAGTCTGCTGAGCACCTTTGAAACAAGTGCAGGGAAAAGATGAAGGTCTGGGAAACCACTGAGCTCACAATATTCGTCTACACTGGTCACCTTTGTGTTAGTGTATGTATCTGTATGACTGAGTACATGTGTCTATGTGCATAGATATATCTGCGCATGCCTGTCTGTATGTGCACATTATGTGTTTATGTGTATGCATGTCAGTTCTATGGCCGTGTACCTGTGCGGGTATGTGCACACTGGACTGTGGGTCTCTGTGTGACGATGTAACCTTTGCGTACATGTGAGGATGCATATCTATGTGTAAATGCTGTCATGTTTTGCATGTTCAGTGTGTGTGTATCTGGGCACACATGAGTGCATGTGTAGAAATATGTGTCTGTGTGTATGCTTGCTCTCCATGCATCTGTGTTTTTATATGTGTAACTGAGCGTATTTCTACATGTAGGGATAACTGCGTGTTCATCTTTGAGGATCTGCATGAATGTGTCCTTTCTGCGAGATTTCTCTTCCCATCATCTTAAATCTCTCTCACTAGTTAAATGTTTGTTCCCCATCTCTGTGCCTCCTCTGTTCATTCTGTCTCACCAAACGAGCTTCTAAGCACCAGTCTCCCTCTGCCATCAGATTGGCTGCTTTCACTGCACAGTGCCCTTCTCACCCCGTACTTGCTTTCTTCCCCTGTCTTTCTACCTCAAGCTTCCTCTGCCTGCTTTTGTCAGTCTCATTGCTTGCTGACTTGGAGGCTAAGGCTGGTCTGCACTTAGCCTCTCCCTTCCTAATTTCTAGCCCTAGTGAGCAGCCCTGTCTTAGCCCTGGCTGACCTCCACAGTGTATCATCATGTTCCTGCTACCTTCCTGACCCCTATGCTCAGCCTGGAATTGTTGTAGGAGATAGCAAGGGCATTCAGGAGAGTCAGTTGGTTACCAGTGCCTTCATGTTTACTCTTTTATGTGTTAGATCCTGAGTTGAGGGTGGGGTTTGATAAGGAAGGGGTGGTATAGCTAGAATGTGAACTAAGAACTTCTCCATCTGCTTTACTTTTTCTTTTGTTGACAAACTGTCATCTTTTCTACTCCAAACTGACCAGGAAGTTGTATTTGCCATTTGTGGCTACTCAAGTCCTACTGCCCAGCCAAGGGTCCCTACAATGTCTCAGCCCAATGGGTTGGTTAAAAAGAGAGAGAGAGTGAGAGAGAGAGGTCACTCTCATTTTTGTACCACAATTGCCCTTCTTTTTAGCAAGTGTGTGAACTCACAGTGCTTTTATATGAATAAACCATGGATCACATGAAAGATCATTTTTCTTAAAGAAAACAAAAATTGTCTAAATTTTTGTTTATAAGATTTTGTTTAGACAATCCCCAGAGGGGACCAGCAAATACTTAATAGAAGATTATAGATTTCCTGTGAGTGCATATGGCTCGGGGTGACCTGATTCTGTAAAGCAAATGTTAGTGTCCCCCTCAAATTCATGTGTTGAATTCTATGTGATGGTATTTGGAGGTGGGGCCTTGGAAGGTGATTAAGTTCATGAAGGCAGGGACCTCATGAATGGAATTGGTGCCCCTATCAAAGGGACTGCAGAGAGCTCCCTCATCCCTTCTGTCATGTAAAGACACAGTAAAAAGATGGCTGTCTATGAATCAGGAAGCCAGCCCTCTGCACACACTGAATCTGCTGACCATTTGACCTTGGATTTTACCATCTCCAGAACTGTGAGAAATCAATTTTCGATGCTACCTAGTCTATGGCATTCTGTTTTGACACCCAGATTAGCTAAAGTACCAGCATGTCAACTTGCACACATAATTCTTGGAAACTCTGATGCCAAATCCTTGATGGCAAAAGGTGATTGATCTGCTGGAGGCATGAGCCTACGCAATCTCTCTTTCCACAATAAACCAGAGAGTCAAAACAGGCAAGAGTGGGTCAAGGTCTTCTAAAAGCCATACCTGAAAGGTTTCCAGTAACAGTTGACTCGATGGTAATTCAATCACACAAACAACCACAACAAAGACACAACTATCAGAGATTTTTCAGGATAGCCTCAAAACACCATCTAATATTAGGGAGTTCAAAAAGATGAGAAGTTTCAGAAATCAAACTTTATTTATATTTCATTTCATAAACTTGTAATTCTAACACTATTAATAAATGCTAAGGCAGATGGCGGCATGGAGACCCTGGGGCACAAGGGCTGTCTTTTAAAACTTTGCTTGCTTTGGAGCCACCTCCTGGTCCCCTCACCCCCTGCCCACCTGTTAAGAGCTCGTTCGGGGCAGCACATTAGGGGCAAACAGCCTGGATGCCCAGTTGCAGACACACATCCATGCCTGGAGAAGGAGATTGTGTCTGAGAGCAGGAGGAGCTGCTGGAACTCTTCTTCCCAGCCTTCTCTTAATGCTCTTGCACACCTCCTGCACACAGATAGACCCCACCAGCATTAGCATAATAAACGGGACCTGCAGCAGCAGGGCTGTGGTTCTAGTGAATGAGAGAAGCCTCTCTCCAGCAAGATAGAGGCGTCCAGTCTGAATGCCCTGGTCTCCGCCTCCATGTTTGCCACCATGCCTAGGACTAGGGGCAGCATGGAAGCTGCTGGCTGGGGCCGTGCTGGTTGCCTCCTCCCTCCCACTTGTCTCTCCAGCCACGCTTTCAGCTCCAGGGTTAAGGCCAGTGGCTACAGTAGGTGCCACAGTTTCAGGCAGCTCCTGGCTGGGCTGGTCTTTGGCTGGAGCTCCCTCCAGCTCCAGCACTTTCTCTGGAGGGGGCTCTCCCCATGCTGGCTCTGGCTCTATGGCTGGTGCTCCTATTTCTGCACATGGACCAGGAGCTGTAAAAGGAGAAAGGGTCACCAGCGTCAGTCACTTTCCACTGGAATTTCCAAACACAGAGACAACCTCACTGAATTCAAAGGAATTCCAGCCCAAAAGCACCACCCCCGCAAAACCTTCCAGGCTGCAGGCCACCTCACCATGTGTCTGTGCCTCCATGGGCTCCTGAATCTCCTCCTGGACAGGGACAATGAGCAGATGCAGCCCGATGGGATCTCTGGTGTGGCCTGGCCTGCTAGGGCCTGCCCCGAGCTGCCCTGTGGTACTTGGGTGCGCCTTCTTACAAAGGGTCACAGGTGTCTGGGGTGAGGGATGAGCCTTCTTCGGCATCATCGGAAAAGGCTCTCACTCCCTCCATTCCTGAAGCAGCAACCTCTTGAAGTGGGGAAGCAACACGAGAACGTCTTGCTCTCTTGAGCGTCTCCCACCAAGTGAGCTGGTTACGGGGCTGACCCTAGGATATGGGCACCTGGTTACCAGAGTTCTAAGTTTTGTTCGTGTGTGTCATCAAGGAAGTGAGGTCGCTTCTTTAAGGTTCTGTCCCCTCGGCCCCTTCCTTCCGTAAGCCTACTCAGGACTCCACTGGGCTACTGACTACTCACCCTCCCCTCAGGTCATCTCCTTACCTGTACACAGTTATGTCCATCCAGGGTCTGCTTGGACACCTGTGCCTAATGTTCACCAGGGGCCAGATGTCCTCCTCAGGCCTGATGTCCACCTAGGGCCTGATGTCTGCCTTGGGCCTATGTCCCTCTTGGGGCCTTGTGTTCACCTGGGGACTGTATCCAGCTGGGGCCTGATGGCCTACTGGGTCTTGTTGTTCACCTAAGGCCTTGTGTCCACCTGGGGACTGGTGATCACCTGGGGCCTGGGTGTCCACTTAAGGCCAGATGTGCACCTAAGGCCTGAGTTTACACCTGGGCCTGATGATCACCTGGGGACTGGGTGTGTGCCTTGCGTCTTTTCCCTTTTCCTGAACAGGGCTTGCAGTTTCCAAACCAGACACAATCTCCCAGTTGGAGAAAGAAAAAGGATCCTAGATGATAGTGAGACAAATTTCAGGAAACTCCATCCAAATTAGTAAATGAGAATGAGGATAGGATTCATTGTAAGTAACATTCTCAGTTGGTGTTCCAAAGTTATCTTTTGCACGGGCGCAGTGGCTCACACCTGTAATCCCAGCTCTTTGGGAGCCCAAGGTGGGAGGATCGCTAGAGGCCAACAGTTTGAGACCAGCTTGGGCAATAGAGTGAGACCCCCATCTCTGAAAAAAAAATTTAAAAATTTGCCAGGCATGGTGGCATGTGCCTGCAGTCCCAGCTACCCAGGAGGCTGAGGTGGGAAGATCGCTTGAACCCAGGAGTTCAAGGCTGCAATGGGTGAGGATCACAACACTGAATTCCAGCCGAGATGACAGAATGAGACCCTGTTTCTCTAAAAAATAAGCAAGCAAACAAACCAGAAACCACAAACAAACCAAACCCCTCTAAACAAAATACTTGCATAAGGTAATAAAAGGTATGTACCAAATGCCTACAACAAACATATGTCATGATGAAATGTTAAATGCTTCCCATGGAATTAGGTTCAAGACAAGATTCCATCCACCATCGCATTTCAATTCCACATTGCACAGTGTAAAGGGGCCTGCCCAAGGTCATAATGTTGCTCACTGGGTAAGTCAAGAGAACCCAGTACGGCACTTTAGATCCTTCATTATAGTTGTGTTCTGAAACTGCTCCTGTTATCCTTTGGACATGAGTCTCTTAAGTATTATCATTTGAATTCACGTATACTAGTTCATTTTCACACTGCTCTAAAGAATACCTGAGACTGGGTAATTTATAAGCAAAAGAGGTTTAATTGGCTCACAGTTCTGCATGGCTGTGAAAGCCTCAGGAAACTTACAATCATGATGGAAGACTAAGGGGAAGCAGGCAATTTCTTCACAAGGCAGCAGGAGAGAGGGGAGAGCAGGGGAAACTGCCACTTATAATCCATCAGACCTCATGAAAATTCACTCACTATCATGAGAAGAGCATGGGGCAAACCACCCCCATGACCCAATCACCTCCCACCAGGTCCCTCCCTCCACACATGGGGATTAAAATTCAACATGAGATTTGGGTGGGGACACAGAGCCAAACCATATCATTCTGCCACTGGCCCCTCCCAAATCTCATGCCCTTTTCACATTTCAAAACCAATTATGCCTTCCCAACAGTCCCCCAAAGTCTTAACTCATTCCAGCGTTAACCCAAAAGTCCAAGTTCAAAGTCTCATCTGAGACAAGGCAAGTCCCTTCCAGGTATGAGCCTGTAAAATCAAAAACAAGTTAGTGACTTCCAAGATACAATGCAGGTACAGGCATTGGGTAAATGTTCCCATTCCAAACAGGAGAAATTGGCCAAAACAAAGGGGCCAATGGGCCTCATGCAAGTCCAGAATCTGGTAGAGGAGTCATTAAATCTTAGAGCTCCAACGTGATCTCCTTTGACTCCATATCTCACATCCAGGGCATTCTGATGTGCGCTCCCAAGGCCTTGGGCAGCTCTGCCCTTCTGGCACTGCTGGGTATAGCCCCTTTGGCTGTTTTTACAGGCTGGCATTGAGTGACTGCAGCTTTTTCAGGCACATGGTACAGCTGTTGATGGATCTACCATTCAGGAGTCTGGAGGATGGTGGCCCTCTTCTCACAGCTCCACTAGGCAGTGCCCCAGCGGAGACCCTGTATGGGGGCTCCAACCCCACATTTCACTTCTGCACTGCCCTAGCAGAGGTTCTCCGTGAGGACTCTGCCCCTGTGGCAGACCCAAAATTATATATAATTATAGTTGATATTCTGAGGTGGAGATACAATAAGCGATCAGTTTGATTAGGAGGTCTGGGTTTTGCTTTTTCTATGGTAATGTAAAAGGGCAGGAAGGTTAGTATGTTACAAGTTCACTGCAATTACAGATCAGTTTCTGTGCATATAAGAAAGCACAGAATCACAGACCTAAAGTCTTGATAGATGTGAAAGCAACCCTATGTGGTATCATGCCCACGTCTTTACCTTAAACTCTCACCTAAAATTACTAGTGAGGACTTTTTTGTCCTGCTGTTAGTATTTGATAATTCTAGCTAGCATGCAATAAGATATGGATATATGAATAATAACTTGATTTTATAATATTAATAACAGCTTAATTTTAAACATATATGTTGTGCCTTGTACTCTACAGAAAATGTACACTTTCCTTTTTTCTCTAAATTAGGTTTAATTTATTTCAGAAGTTTCTAGATTTTATCGTCTCTATTTAGCCAAAGCTACAGGAAAAGTCAAATTCATATATTTAAATGCTTTCATTATCAATCAAGAAAGAACAAAGTGAAATGAACAAAGAATTTTACTGAAGAAACTAGTGAGAAATCAAAGAAATGTCCAAAAGTAGGATACAAGAATTAATCAAGACAGATTAACAGTGGAATAAATAAATGAATCCAACTGGTTCTTTGTAATGGAATGTGGAACGACATACTCTATTCTTCAGGGATCAGACAGCAAAATGTTTGCAGTTTTTTTCCTCCAAGTGGTAAGATTAAAGGTAATACTTTTCTTTTTTATACTTTTCTGTATTGTCTAAATCTTCTGTAATGAACATGTAATTTTATGACGAGGAAAAAATAAGACATTTTTAAGATGCCAGATTACTTCTCATTAATACATATAATGCAAATGCCAATCAAAATAATAACTAAATATAATAAATATATAAATATAATAAATATATAAATATAATAAAAGAGACAGATGAGGGACTGGGGAAGAACTTCAAAAAGAGCCACATGGGAGATTAAACATTACGCAAAAGAGGAATGAGGAATCTAGGCCGGGCACAGTGGCTAACACCTGTAATCCCAGCCCTTTGGGAGGCCAAGGTGCATCACGAGGTCAGGAGATCGAGATCACATCTAGCTAACTGCGGTGAAACCCCATCTCTACTAAAAATACAAAAAATTAGCCAGGCGTGGTGGCAGGTGCCTGTAGTCCCAGCTACTTGGGAGGCTGAGGCAGGAGAATGGCATGAACCCAGGAGGCAGACCTTGCAGTGGGCTGAGATGGCGCCACTGCACACTAGCCTGGGTGACAGAGCGACACTCCATCTCAAATAAATAAATAAATAAATAAAAGAGTAATGAGGAATCTTAAAGCAAAAAAAGAGAAAGTAATCTCATTCTACAAGATATTAAAACCTAATGCAAAGCCTGGCTAGTAACTTCTATTAAAATTACTTCTATACTTTAAATAAAATATCTGCAAATTTAGAACACAGACAAAAATAGAAACTCCTCACATGACCCACCATGAAGCCCATCAGATGGCAGAATGCAGAGTCAGGTTGCAATGGACTAATCTTAAAACAGATGAAGCAGTGGAGAAAATCTTCCTGGAGCTGATGGTATAATTTGCTTCTTGAAACAATGACAGTCCATGAAATAAGGTGGGAAGATGTTTTGAACCTCTCTCACCAGCAGATCCCTACATCACAGACCCAGGACTTGGAGGAAACAGGAAACAGGGGGCCATCTCTGCACCTCTCCAACACTGCTCTGGTTGGTGGGCAGAATATCATACAATCATCACGATTCTTATATCAAAAACTAAATTCTAGAGTAATTAAATAATTGTTTTTTTAAATGAGAAAAGTTATTGTTTATTTGATCTTGGGCTAGGGAAGATATTTCCAAGCAAAAAGGGGAAAAAGAAGGAAAAAGAAATGATTAACAGATTGGAAGGCAATAACAATGTAATATCAAGTGTTGGCAAGAGCTCAGGGAAGTGCGTGTACTCATGACTGCTGCAACAAATTGGTATAATATTTCTGAAGGGCAATCTGGCTGAATATGTTAGAAGCCTTTAAAATGTTTATGCTCTGACTCAGTAATTCAACATCTAGGAATTTTTCCTAAATAAGTAATAAGAGAGAGATGAAAAAAAGTATTTAGAATATTGAAAGACCGGAAAGGACATAAAGGTTCAATAATACATATATGTTCAACAACAGGGGACTAGTAAATATGAATTATTTATATGATAAAATACTAGCTAACCTTAAAATAATGTTTTAAATAATATTTAATGAGAATATGCTGAGAAAAGTTTAATCATTTTAAAAAAGTTAAATGCAAAATGAAAGTTAATAACATGTACAAGATTATTCTTATTTTTTTTTTTTTGAGATGCAGTCTCACTGTTGTCACCTGGGCTGGAGTGCAATGGAGTGATCTCGGCTCACTGCAACCTCCACCTCCCAGGTTCCAGCAATTCTCCTGCCTCAGTCTCCTGAGCAGCTGAGATTACAGGTGCCCACCACCATGCCCGGCTAATTTTTGCATTTTTAGTAGACACGGGGTTTCACCATGTTGGTCAGGCTGGTCTCGGACTCCTGACTTCAGGTGATCCAACCTCCATGGCCTCCCAAATTGCTGGGATTACAGGCTTGAGCCACCACACCTGGCCTATTCTAAAACTTTTTAGACTTATGAGATACACATACGCACACATATATCTGGAAGAAAACTCCAAAATAGTGGCAATGTTTTGGAGGTAAAATTGGGAGTGATTTTAATTGTCTGTTACTAGCAGCTAAAAGCATTGCCAATAGACCTGGCAAACTCCCACTCAATCTTCAGAACTCAGCTCAGTTGACACTTCTTCCAGGAAGTCCTCCTGCACTACTCACTCCCGTATTATAGTAGGTGTTCTGCTTTGCACTAAACTAGAGTCTAGGCATAACTCCATGATATTCTTTTCTTTTCTTTTCTCTTTTCTTTTCTCTTTTCTTTTCTTTCCTTCTTTCCTTCCTTCCTTCCTTCTTGCTTTCTTGCTTTTTCTTTCTTTCTTTTCTCTCTTTCTCTCTCTCTCTTTTTTTTCTCATTGTGTCGCCTAGGCTGAAGTGCAGTGGTGCGATCTTCTCGGCTCACTGCAACCTCCACCTCCCAGGTTCAACCAATTCTCCTGCCTCAGCCTCCCAAGTAGCTGGGATTACAGGCACCCACCACCACTCCCAGATAATTTTTGTATTTTTAGTACAGATGGGGTTTTGCCATTGTTGGCCAGGCTGGTCTCAAACTCCTGACCTCAGGTGATCTGCCCACCTCGGCCTCCCAAAGTCCTGGGATTACAGGTTTGAGCCACTGTGCCCAGTTGATATTCTTTATCACTGCATTGTACTCTCTGCTTTGATTCTCTACATCCCAACTACACTTTGAATAGTCTACCATCAGAAATTTGGATGTTTCCTTTTTGTATCCCAGTGCCAATCTGTCTGCAATCTAACAGGCCTTCAAGCTGGAATGCTGGCTTCATGAGTGAAACAGACTGAGCAAATAAATGTTTCTCTGTGCTCTGTGAATTTAGAGGTTAAGGGCAGAAATGTGAACAAGGACGGGCAAATACCAGTAAAAAGCTGTCTCTCCTCACCTTGGCCAGCAGGCCGGAAAGATGTTTAATTTCACCAATTGCCTTTAGTAATTCTTGTCTTAACTCATTGCAAGACCGTTCCAGTAGATCCAGAATACCATGCTGCCTACTAATGCGTGAGACACATATGAGTTTCCTGTGGATCTGTGACAATTGACCAAAAACTTTGTGGCTTAAAACAATAGAAATTATTTTTCTCGCAGTTCTAGAGGTCAGAAATCTACAATCAAGGTGTTGGCAGGGCCCCGCTTCCTGCAAAGGGCCTAGGGGGATTCCATTTCTCACCGCCTCCAGCTGCCGGTTCCACATGTTTCTTCTGTGGCTACATCACTCCCCTTCAGCGTCCCAGCCCCTGCAGGTCAGGAAGGCACAGGAAGAGAAGGTGGGAATGGGTGTGGAGGGCCACACACCAGGCCAGGGCAGCAGGCGCTCAGAACACAGTGGCCTAGAAGCTAGGTACCAGGAAGCCATACCAGCCTTCAGGGCCCCAGGCAGCCTCCCTCCTGCCAAAGGCCTTTGCGCATGTTGTTCCTGCCTTCTGAAATGTTCCTCCCTATTCTCTCTGCCTCTGCATAGCAAGGTAACTTCTACTCAGTCAAAACTATCACTGTCTAGCACAACCTAACTATCCATAAACAGAAAACATCAACAAATGACAGTGTATTCATGCAATGAAATACTATACAGCAATGAAAAAGAATGACCTATGACCACATGCAACAACATAAGAGGATCTCACAGATGTCATTGTTGAGTGAAGAAGCTAGACTCAAAAGAGCACCTTCTGCATGTGTCTATAGAACGCAAAAAGAAGCAGAATTAATCTACAGCAAAGGGCTGAGAAGAGTGGTTACTTCTGGGGGGAAGTATTGGATGGGAGGGGACGAAAGAGGCCTCTAGGGGCTGGGCATGAACTTGGTCTTGTCCAGCTTGGTCTGGCGGCTGAGCCTGAATGCACCCGTGGGTAAAAGTTCATCAAGCTGAACACTTAAACTGTGCACTCTCCCTACGATGAAAAAGTAAAAATAGCCTGCCTGCTTTCTTTCTTTCTTTCGTTCGTTCGTTCGTTCGTTCCTCCCTTCCTCCTTCCTTCCTTCCGTCCTCCCTACCTCCCTCCCTCTGTGGCCCAGGCTGGAGTACAGTCGGCTTGCTGCAGACTCCCTGCGTCCAGCTCCCGTGATTCTCCTACCTCAGCCTCGCGGGCTCCTGGGATTGCGGGCCTTTTCCACCCTGGTTTTTCTCCTTTGGCTGGGCTGGTTTCTCCATGTCGGCCAGGCTGCTCTCCAGCTCCTGACCTCGGGGAGTGCTCTGCCCGCCTCGGCCTCCCGAGGTGCTGGGACTGCCAGGCAGTCACCATCACTCGGTGCTCGGTGTTGCCCGGGCTGGAGTGCGGTGGCGTGGTCTTGGCTAGCTGCAGCCTCCGCCTCCCAGCTGCCTGCCTTGGCTTCCCAGGGTGCTGGGATTGCAGCCTCTGCCCTGCCGCCGCCCCGTCTACCACAGAGGCCAGAAGCAATGTGGGGGCTGGACGTGGTGGCTCACGCCTGTAGTCTCAGTACTCTGGGAGGCCGAGGCGGGTTGATCACTTGAGGCTAGGAGTTCGAGACCAGCCTGGCCAACATGGCGAAACATAGAAAAATACAACAGACAAACCAACCAACCAACCCAGCGACAACAAAACAGGTCTACCCTGGAGTCATACTCTAATTTTTTTCTATTTTCCTCCCTTTCTGATCCTTTATCCCACTTTCTTTTTCTTCCTCTTCCTTCTCCTTCTTCTTTGTCAAATAGAGGATTGAGTTATTATCATTGATCCATACAAAGTCCCTCTCTCATTTATTTTCTTTAATTCCCACCCCATTTCTATTCCCGTCTTCCATGTGCAACCTTCCTAATATGTTTGATACGCATCTTTTTGTTTGTATGTACTTTTAGAAAATGTTTATTGTTTTGTGTGCAAAAAAAATTAATAAAAAAAAAAAGAAATTGCCAAATCCAAGGTCATGAACATGTGCACCTGCTTGCTTTTTTTTTTTTAGCAATTTATAGTTTTAGCTCTTCTATGTAGGTCTTTGATCAATTTTGAGTTAGTATTTTTATCACGATTGTGGGGTCAGAACTCAATTCTTTTTTTTTTTTTTTCAAGAGAGAGTCTCACTCTGTCACTCAGGCTGGAGTGCAGTGGTGCGATCTCGGCTCACTGCAACCTCTGCTTCCCAGGCTCAAGCTATCCTCCTGCCTCGGCCTCCTGAGTAGCTGGAACCACAGATGCATGCCACCATGCTTGGCTAATTTTTTGTGTTTTTAGTGGAGACAGGGTTTCACCGTGTTAGCCAGGATGGTCTTGATCTTCTGACATTGTGATCTGCCCACCTCGGCCTCCCAAAGTGCTGGGATTACAGGCATGAGCCACCGTGCCCAGGCCCAGCTTAATTCTTTTGCATGTGAATATCCATTTGTCATGGCACCATCTGTTGAAATGACTATTCTTTACCCATTGAATTGTCTTGGCAGTTGTTGAAAACCAGTCGACCATAAACATAAGGTTTTATTTCTGGACTCTCAATTCAATTTCATTGATTTATATGTCTGTCTTTATGCCAGTATTGCATTGTCTAGATTACTATAGCTTTGTAGTAAGTTTTAAAATCAGAAAATATGAATCTTTCAACTTTGCTTTTTTTTTTCCCAAGGGTGTTTTGGCTATTCTTGAATTTCCACAAAGTTTTAGGATCCGCTTGTCAGTTTCTGCATATGGGAGCTGGGATTCTGACTGAGAATGCATTGAATCTGTAGGTCAATTTGGAGATTATTGCCATCTTAACTATATATATATACATATATATATATATATTTTTTTTTTTTCAAGAGAGAGTCTCACTCTGTCACCCAGGCTGGAGTGCAGTGGTGCAATCTCGGCTCACTGCAACCTCTGCTTCCCAGGCTCAAGCTATCCTCCTGCCTCGGCCTCCTGAGTAGCTGGAACCACAGATGCATGCCACCATGCTTGGCTAATTTTTGTAGTTTTGATAGAGATGGGGTTTCACTATGTTGCCTAGGCTGGGTTTGAACTCCTGAGCTCAAGTGATCCGTCCGCCTTGGCCTCCCAAAGTGTTGGGATTACAGGCGTGTGCCACGCGCCTGTTCCATCTTAACAATATTAAGTGTTCTGATCCATAACCATAAATGTCTATTTATTGAGGTCTTCTTTAATTTTTTTCAACAACATTTTGCAGTTGTCAGTGTACAAATCTTGCACTTCTTTTGTTAGATTTATTCCTAGGTAGTTTATCCTATTTGGTGCTATTGTAAATTGAATTGTTTTCTTAATTTCATTTGTGAATTGTTTATGCTGGTGTACAGAAATACAACTGATTTTTGTATATTGGTCTTGTATCCTCCAACCTTGTTGAACTTATTTATTGGTGTTTTTGTGTGTGTTGTGTATTTGTTTTTATTATAATTTTTTATGTACGAGAGAAAAAAAAAAGAAAAAGTAAAAATAAAACAGACCCCTTTCTCTGAGAAGCCTTTTCCCAGACTAGAGCACCTTCCCCAGGATGAGCTGCCAGGGTTCTGTGCCCCCCTCCTGCAGGCTATTGTCGCGCTGTGATGGTCTGTTTCCCCGTGGGATGGTGAGGTGGTCGGCTCCCCCAGACAGTAAGCTCCATGCAGGAAGTCTCTCTGTCTTTCAAGGGCCTGTATCTCCAGTGCTCAGATCTGAAGCATCTGCTGCAAGCGTAGGTGACCCCCATCGTGGAAAAAGCCCACTCTCTGGCAATAGCAATGTGAGCCTTCTGCTTCCAATGTGAGTTCGAAATCCATGGCCAGTGAGAGATTCATCAGATTTGTAACAGATTAATCCTGGACCTATTAATCCTGGACCAGCTCACGTTGTCCAACTTCGAGGCCTTGGGAAGTTGCCACCAGGATGGGGGAGTGGATCAACTTCCTCCAGGATCCAGAGAGCATCCCAGCCAGCCTCAGGGTCAGGAAAGGAGCCCAGCCTCTCCAGGAGCCAGACAGACTCGCAGCAGTGTGGGTTAGGGGCATATGGATTGCTTGAGCCTAATGAGGGGAAGAGGAGGAGGCACTGCAGACAGGGGTCTCACGTTGTCTTGCAGCTCTCCTGGGGCTGAAGCTGAGTGCGGATCAGCTGGCCCTGGTCTACAGCACACTGGGACTCTGACTGTGTGCCATCCTCTGCTGCTTGCTGGTGGCGGTGGCCTGCTTCCTCAAGAAGAGGAGGATCCCTGCTCCTGCCAGCCCTGCTCAAGGCCCTGTCAAAGTCCGGCCAAGTCTTCCTAGGGTGAGTGCATGAAACTGGGGTCCTTGCCCTTCTCGCTGCTTGGGTGACAAGCCTCGGGCCATCCCTCCGTCCTGTCACTGCCCCTGCTTCTAGGTGGAGAGGCCCGGGGCTCATCCCTGTTATTCGCTGTAGCTTGATAAAATCAGATTAAGACATCCTGGCAGGCAGATACCTAGGAGAGTGGCACCCAGGAAGGGTGGGTGTGGGGTGCCGGCCTTCGGGCTTGCCTGGGCTGGTGGTTCTCAGGATGCAGGGACATCAGGGCTAAGCCCTGGAGGAGGTGTCCCTTTGGGGGGCATGGCAGGCTTGGGGCTGGGCAGAAGTGAGGGCCAAGATTTGCCTGCCCACCCCTGCCCCAGCACAGGTTCTGGTCAGCAAGTAAGGGACACTGTCACCTGCCTGGGTCCCCTGGTCCCCCTGGTGATCCCAGCCCGGTGACTGCCCTTAGTTACTGTGTCGGGGACATTATGGCTGCCCACACCATCACCCCTACCCTGGTGCAGGGCCAGGCCTGGTCCACACCCTTCATTATCACCTCTGCAGATTACGAGATGGAAGCCAGCAGCCCTGTGGGCACATCTCCTGAGCCAGTGGAGACCTGCAGCTTCTGCTTCCCCGAGCACAGGACCCCCGCCCAGGAGAGTGCGGTCATATCTGGGACCCTCAATCCCGTGGGTGATGGAAGGTGGAGGCGCCCTGTGAGGGTGCCCTGATAGTTGGCGGCCTTGGCATTGTGTGCAGATGCACCCAGGAGAGGGTCCCAGGTGCCTGAACAGGGGCAAGGAGCAAGAGGAGGAGGGAAAGAGATGGAAAGAGAGAGAGAGAGAGAAAAGGAGAGATGAGGAGAGAGACAGAGGAGGCAAAGAGGAAGAGAGACACAGAGCAGGAGGTCATGGCTTTCTCGGTCCCAGTTCCCAGTGCAGCTTAGGTAATCATCACCTAAACACATGTGCGATAAAGTCCTTGTGCCTCCTGCTCACAGCCCCCGAGAGCCCCTCCTCCTGGAGAATAAAAGCTTTGGCAGCTGCCCTTCCTCATGCATTGTGGTTGGGTCTAATGAAACAAGACGTCCCGCCTATAACCTTCCTGGGCTCAAGGCTCCACCGAATGCTGCCCCCTCAGTTTGGGAAGGCCTGTGGTGCCCCCATCTCACCAGGCTCCTGAGGAAGCTTGTGACCTTGGGTTGAGCCCTAAGCAGCTGGGTACCCACTAGGGCTCTGCTTCCCTCTTTCACTAAGAGGGAGAAAGAGACCAAAGAGCAGTCTGCAGGGAGGGTGCCTGTGCAAACACCCAGGGAACCAGGGGCTTGAGCTATCTTCATTTCCTTACAGACACACATTCCCTTCCATGCCTCCTTAGTGAGGACATGAAGCAGAGTGTGTATGTGCAGGTGTGTGCATGCATATGTGTGTATGCATGTGTGTGTGCATGTGTGCGTGTTGTGGGGGTGTGCAGTGGACAGGAAGGAGAGGGCAGCTCCAGCTCAAAGCTGCAAGTCTCTCTGAAAGAAAGATCGAGATTCCCTGGACCACAGCAAGAGAGACTTTTCATTTGCATCCATTTTTTATTAGCATTTAAAGCTATATTTTGAGTAGCATGCAAACCTTAAGTTGCTTAACTATTCTTAGAAGCATTTACACAGTAAGATAATACATGATAATGTACATTGAAATTCTTCAGCCTGCACCCCCCAAAATTATCTTGCATACCTACACCCCCCAAAGAATCCCATGGGAGATGGGGTAGGCAGGGAACTGTGACCCAGCTGGGACCTCTCAGTCGGGGCACTTGGTCAGTCCCCAAGGCTTTGCGTGGCCCTCCAGAGACTCTGCTTCCTGCTGGCTCAGTCAGCACCACAGAGGGTGGTTGGGGGAGGTGGAGTCAGGGCAGGCAGGACAGTACAGGGAGGATAGTCAGGCACCCCATGTCCTGGTTTTTGCAGTGGCTGGGAGGAGGCTGAGGGTTAAAGGCTGACTGCCCTGAGAGCTGGCTGAGGCTGGAGGTGGGGTGGTAAGGCCATCCCCACTGCCTGCAGGGCCCTTGGTCATCCTTGTCACCCCAGGCTTCTTCCCAGCATCGCTGGGCAGCCCAGTGAGAAAGTGGCCAAGGCAGGGGTGTGGATGGATCAGGGAGGGAGGGCTCATTCTGAGGCTCTGACAGGAAAATGGTCAAAGAAAGGCCAGGGTGGCCAGAGGGAGTCTGGGCCAGGCAGGATGGGGGAAGATGGGGAGCAGGCAGGGTCAGCGGCCAGGGCGCAGGCAGAGGCAGATGCACGCTGGGAGGTCACACCCTGCAAGGCCCATGGGGAATGTCGGGTGGGATGGGCACCAGGTACATCCTCAGGGCACCAGGCAGCTCTTAGGCCAGGCTCCCTGGACTCTGGCGGGTGATGTGGTCACTCCTGAGGCACTGCTGCCAGTCAGGACTCAGTCACCCACCCTGGGTGGCACCCATCCCGCCTCAGGACTGGACTTTCTCAGCATCCACAGAGGGTGTCGCCTCCAGCCCTGGAGGAGCAGCCCCATTGTGCAGCCCCAGGCACCCCATGGGCCCCGAGTGGCCCCTTCCAGGCCAGCCTCATGCTCCCTCTTCTCCAGGGTCCCAGTGCCTCGCGGGTGTCAGATCCGCAGGGAGGCCCTTGCCTTCCTTCTCTGTGCCTTGTCCTGGCCTGAGACTTAGGGTGGATGGGGATAAGCTGGTCCTTCCCTGGGGCCCTCTTAGGGAGCGGGATGGCTCCTGGCCTGGGCAGGTCCTAAGCTCTGCCTGGGTTGCCTTACAGTGAGACAGAACTGCACCTGGTCAGTGCCCCCCGGGAGGTGAGCTGGGTAGCATGCCCAAAGCCCCAGTCCAGCACCCCAGCAAACCAGCCCCAGGACATGCCCATGCCCTAGAGGTGCAGTGGGCCACAGCTGTCACTGGGAGGGATGGCCTTTCCTGCTGGACTCTGTTCCCATGAGGGCTTGACCAAAACCCAAACCAAGAACTGCAGTCCTGGCTCAGAGTCCACTGCCTGATTGTACCAAGTCCCCAGCTGAAGGCTGAGACCTGACTAAAAAACCAAAGAAGTTCTTGAGGGACTCCAAGCGCAGTTCCACATCACCAGTCCAGACCACCAGCTCCAGTTCCTTCAGAGGGTCTCAGTCCCCAGAGTCTGCCCTTTTCTGGCTCCTTCAGGTTGGGTCCCTTTAGGGCCTCAAGCCCTGGACCCAGCATCCACGGGCCACTGCCAGGGGCCTGGTGCCTCTGCTAACTCTATCATGGCTCATTTGACAGCAAAGACGTAAGGAAAGTAAACGTACCAACAAGTGGCTAAAGATGTTTGCAGACTGGACAAAATATAGAAGCAGCAAGAAGGTAACATGGGGAGGGAGTGGCCCCCGTGACTGCTCTCTGCAGAGCCAGGGGACAGGCACCCATGGCAGACCTGGCACCGTCTGCCTCTCGGTGGGTGGCACCCCACCCTCACCATAGGACAGCAGGCCTGTCCGCCACCTTTTCTCCGCGGGATCACCCTGTGTCCTGTCTCACTGGAGTGTTCTTCTGTCTGTGGCTGTCTCAAAGAGTATATAAAGGCATTCCCCTGGCAGTGTGGGGCTGGGTGTGGTCCCTCCTGCTAGATATTGACAAAGTCAAGTCCCAGAACCCAGGGAAATATAAGGTAAGGTCCTCCCACACTCAGCCAGGGCAGGACAAAAAAGCAGGCTGTATGTATCAGGAGCCCAGGACTCCAGCTGGAAGGAATGTCAAGCCCAGGTTGGGGGTGGGGGCTGTGGTCAGATGCACATCCTGGGCATAGATGGTAACTCAGGCACTGCAGGTACACTGGGTTCTGCTGACCCTCCCTGGCTTCAGAAACAAGGCAAAAAGGAGCTTTCTGCAGAAGGAAACCTTCCTCCCTTCCTTCCAGAAGTGCTGACTGTGGGATGACTGCCGTTTGGGGCAGGGAGTCTTTTGTCTGTTCTGAGGCTGCTTCCTCCTCTTGGCCCTGCCCTACAGGTCATGAAGGAGAAGGGCAAGAGGTCCTCCAGAGTCATCCACTGCATCCGGCTACATGTCAGCCGCACTCTACAGAACCACGTGATGTTCATACAAATGTTCGGAGTCAAGTAAGGCCTATGGGGGCTGCAGGGGTCACAGGGAAGATGGGGGCAATCCAGAGGAATGAAGGTGTCCCCAGGGCAGAGGCCAGAGTCACCCAGGAGGGGTGACAGAGCCACCAAGGGCTCTCCTGGCCCAGGAAGCAGCCGGCACCATAGACTGAGCACCTCCCCGGCTCTAAGCCCTAGGCTGGGCTGGAACATGTGGAGCTAGAACCCAGGTGGCTCCCAAGGAGACAGAAGGCAGAAAAGAAAAAAAAATCATCATGCAGATGGTGAAAAGTACTCTCCTGACCCACAACTACCCAGGGTAGGGACCCATGGGAAGGTGGCAGGATGGCGGGGCATGGGAGACTTCCCAGGCCACACTGACAGCCACAAATACTAGGGAGGATGCGGGGCCCCGGAAACTCTCATCCATGGCTGTTGGACACACGACAGGGCACAGCCACTTTGGAGGTCAGATGGGCCATGGCTCACAAAGCTCAGTGGCCTTGTACCACACATCAATATTTGTGTGATTCTTTAAAATTTAGAAAGCCTAGAAGGATGCTTTTGCTTTTGCAGTACACAAAAATGGCCTAACACAGATATAGATGATAGAGATATAGATAGGGGGTTGCCTTTTGAAATTTATTTCTCTAAGGGACTTATTTCACTTCAAGTTTAAAATTATTCTGGTTTTAAATTTAACAAATGATAAACCTTATAGAATGATAAAAATCACAGGGTATATCTAATGACGAACCAATCATTTTGTGTTGAGGTTGGTAGTATTTTATTTTTTTTACTGAGACTTCAATTCTCAGTAAATGAGACCAGTTTTTATACAGAGGGACCCTAACACCACCACATACTGGGGCTATTCTCAGACTGTGAGGTTCTGCCCACACCAAGCCAGGATGAGAATTTTATTCCTCATACTGTTCTCGGTACTTGTTTGTATCCCATAATATCCCCCTAAAAGTTCATTTTTTACGCTATTTGCTATTCACTTACATTTAATACATGTATCAAAAAGTTATCTTCATTTTTTTTTTTTTTTTTTTGAGATGGAGTTTCACTCTTGTTGCCCAGTACGATGGCACCATAGTGGCTCACTGCAACCTCCGCCTTCCGGGTTCAAGCGATTCTCCTGCCTCAGCCTCCCGAGTAGCTGGGATTACAGGCACCTGCCACCAAGCCCAGCTAATTTTGTCTTTTTAGTAGAGACAGAGTTCTCCATGTTGGTCAGGTAGATAGTATGCCAAAAATTACAGAAAACTGGTGACAGGCCAGGCCCGGTGGCAGTAATCCCAGCACTTTGGGAGGCTGGGGGGGGGTGCATAATGAGGTCAGGAGTTCAAGACCCACCTGACCAACATGGTGAAACCTCGTTTCTACTAAAAATACAAAAATTAGCCGGGCATCATGGTGTCCATCTGTAATCCCAGCTTCTCTGGAGGCTGAGGCATGAGAATCCCTTGAAACTGGGAGGCGGAGGTTGCAGTGAGCTGAGATCACGCCACTGCACACCAGCCTGGATGACAGAGTTGAGACTTTGTTCAAAAAAGTAAAAAAAAAGGGGCCGCCTGGGGAAGGGAGGGTCGGGCAGCCTCTCAGAGAAAGTGACCTGAGATTGAAGCCTGGGGGATGAGGGGGCGGCCCTGGGACCTGCGGGTAGGAGAGGATTCCAGGCAGCAGGAAGTGCACATGCAAAGGCCCTGGGGCAGGGAGGGTGTTTGCTGAGGGCAGGAGGGGAGCAGGGTGGACGGGTCGCATGGGGCCCTCATGGTACAGCGGCCTCGAGAGGGTGAGCCAGAGTGGAGTCTGTCCTCAGGGCCTGGGAGCTCGCTATGCGGCCACCATTCCCTTAGCTTTCCGTAGCTGGGATCGAAGTGGCTGGTACAGGGATGCTTATCTGCGGGCTCAGTGGGTTGGAACGGGGCAGTGGAGAGTGGGCAGCCAGGGCATGCTGGGAGGAAGAGCAAAGTCCAGGGGACCCCAGGCCAGGGGCTGAGAGCCCAGGGAGGTTGCGGGGTCCAGGAGGGAGGGCCAGGACCTCTGCATGGGGCTGGGCTGGGCACTTTGGCCAGCCCTGCTTGGTGCACCTGCTGGGTCTCTGTCCAGCACCTGTGGTCTGGGTGGGACAGGTGACTAATGGAGAACAAATGACCCCTGCGGAGCTTCCGTCTCCAGGGACCAAGAGCAGGCGCTAAGTCACGAGGCAGTGCCCGGGAAGCTGATTTCACTGCGTGCTGAGTCAGCGGGTTTCCTGCCAGGGACTGGGAGTCCGCCAACAGCTGCAGCTCCCAGAGCCCCTGGGGTGCATGGCAGATGCCCCCTCTTTCTGGGCCAGGGCGAAGGCCCTGGAAGGACCCGTGGTTGCTGTAGCAATGCTGGGGGCTGGGGGTCCCTGTGAGCCTTGGACATTTGCTGCGGGAGTGGTTAGGAAGCAACGTGCAGGTGGGCAGGACCCCCACCTCGAGCTCCTCCACTCCCGTTCCCGAGGCAGCCACAGCTGGCTGAAGGAAGTAGCCATCCTGGGGCCGTGGTCAGTGTGAAGCATCGAGAGGCCCCTGAGAGCGCCTCCCTGTCCAGGATGTTGGAAGGAGGCTGCAGGCGCCAGGTGGGCACAGGTGGGCACAGGCAGGCCCAGGCCGTTTGGAGGCCATGAGCACCAGGCCAGCAGCTGGGCCTTCTGAGGGCCTGAGACTTCCTGACCTGTGTCCTGTCAAGGTCCAATTGAGCACCCAGTGTTTGGGAGGCTCGGTCCCACCTGGGCCACTTCTCATCCCTGCCCCATGGCCTTAGGCTCAGGTGGGTGCTGCCGGAAGCTCTGATGAGGGTGGACACCGGCCTGGCATGTACAAGCCATGCAGTGCTCAGCGTGAGGCGGCTCCATGCAAGAAGTCTCCGTGTGCAGCTCTGCAGGAGCGTGGCCGGTGTCCCCTCCAGCCCCGGCGGTCTGCGGTGATCCATCATGCTTGGTTCATGCCTGGTTTACGCCTGGACTCTGTCAGCAGCGCCCGCATCCCTCACTTCCGAGGTGGGAGGTGGCGTGTGTCCTGGAAACAGGGCAGTTCATTAGACGGTGAAATTAGATTCCAGGTTGCAGCGCGCAGCGGCATCACACGGGATCAGGGCGAGCGGGGCCTGTGAGTGCTCGAGCAGTCCTGGACCTGGTGCCTGCTCCGGCCTCACGCTGGCCTCCTGCTCATCCCCAGGGCCCTGCTGGGCTCCTAGGTCCCCAGCCCCGGGGAGGTGCAGCTTCATCAGCATGGACATTATTCAGGACAGGGAATTTCTGCCTAAGGAGGCCGCATGGGACCCCTCAGGACCCCTCGTAGTGGGAGAGGGGTGCATGGTGGGGGCCGTGCAGCCAGCCTGCTCCGGCCAGTCCGCGTGTGGGCCTCTGAGAGACTCCTTAGAGCCTCTGTTTTCCCGACTGTGAAATGGGCATGTGAGCGTCTTCCTGACTATAGGGCTGCTTCCCTCCTGGCAGGTCGTGGGTGTGCTGAGAAGCTTAGCGCGTGGGGCTCGGAGTGGGGTCTTGATGTCAGGGGCCCCTCCTGACCCAACCCCGGCTCTGTCTGAGGCAGGGGCTGAGGGTGGCAGTGAGGCGGCGACGCCTTCCCTCCTGCCCGCCCATCCTTCACGTGTTCCGTTTTCATTTAACTAAATACGCAAGATGAGATGAACAGCCCCAGCCAACTCGGAGTCAGCCTCTGGGGAAGGGGCCTGACCGGAGGCTCCAGGGTCACAGAGCGAGGGTGCTGGCTGTGGGACTGACCTCGGGGCCCCTGACCTCCCGCGCCGCAGTCCCTCTCTCCCTAAGCGCGAAGCGGCGAGGAGCGGGTGGCGGCGTTCGTGCCGCGTTTTCCTGCAAAAGCAACATCCCTTCAACCAGATTGGGGAAGGAAGGAGGGGGAGACCTGGAAGCACAGGAGTCTCCCGGAGGTGGGGGGTCCGTGAGCACAGGAGTCTCCCGGAGGTGGGGGTCCGTGAGCACAGGAGTCTCCCGGAGGTGGGGGCCCCGTGAGCAGAGGAGCTTCTGCAAGAGGTGGGGGTTCCGTGAACACAGGAGTCTCCCGGAGGTGGGGGCCCTGTGGGCAGAGGAGCTTCTGCATCTCAAGGCCTGCGGGTGCCAGTGGTGGGGGCCCCAGGACTGTGGTCCGGCCTTAATTGGGCGGTAGGGGCCCCAGGACTGTGGTCTGGCCTTAACTGGGCACCCCTCTGGCCTGGTGACCCTTTGGTCCCTCCCACGGACCCCTCCCTGCCCCAACTTCTCCTCTTTGCACTTGGGTCCCAGTTCCCAGGAGGGGACCCTCCCCGCTGCTCCACGCTCAGGTTGTGGCTGCATTCGGGGTGCCTGATCCCCGCCATGGCCTCTTTTGTGATTTGGGGCCGTCTGATGGGCACGGGGCTGGGCTGTGCGTCAGGGACGTGTGGTGAGCCCCAGCCGACGCCCGCGGTCCAGGTGTCCCCCTGCCCGTCTGCTCAGTGGTGGGTGGCAGGGCTCTGTGGGTCCTCCCCGCCCCCTCCTTGACTCTTTCCCCGACTCTGGGGCTGGGGACCAGCTACTTGCCTCGTCTCCTTGGCAACGGCTGCCAGCGAAGCTCCTGAAGTTGAACCCATTATCACAATTAGCTTCGAAACCCTTCGTGTTGTAATTCTGGGCTGCAGAGAAGCTGCCTGGTCCTCCCACCGTTCTCCCATCCTCCCATCGTCCTCCCATCGTCCTCCCCTCATCCTCCCCCATCCTCCCGTAGGAAGTCTCTTCTTTATTTCCCTGCAGACTTGGCCGCTGCCTGGGCAGGAGGGGGCGGGCAGCCCTTGCCGAGCCAGCGAGACTCCAGCTGAGTGCCCCACGGTGGGCTGTGTACCCCAGCTTAGTGCAGGAGGGGGTGTACCCACACTGTGGGCCTGGGTCTGAGGTGGTGATGGCCCCGTCCCGGGAGGCCCCTGGCGGCTGGCCCTCAGGGAGTGTCCCGCATCTGGACGCTCGTCGTGCCCGGGACCCTGAGGCCGCATGAGCAGGGAGTGTGTCCCAGTGTTCCCGGGAGCCTCCTCTCCTGAGGCTGGGGGGATGCCATCAGGGGTCTCCCGCTGCCCTCTCCCTCCTCTGGTTCAGAGGCAGAGGCCCTCACCCGCCTCAGTGAGCCTCAGTTTCTCCTTCTCTAAGATGGGCATGAGTGTGGATGTCTTGGGGACACCACAGTGTGTGGGCGGAGGCCTGGAAGCCCCTGTGTCTTTCCCCATGGTTCGGCCGACCAGATGGCTGGCCAGCGCGTTTGGGAACTATCTGCAGTTTGGAGGTTTCTTCCCTGGTCTGTCCTGGGGCCTGGAGCCATGGCCGAGGCACCGGGATCTTTGTGTCCCCCAGACGGGTCCAGACGCACCCCGTGCCGCCTCCTCTCTCCTCCGTGGCTCTTCTCGCGCGTCTGTCTCTCTGCCTCCCCTGCACCAGCCGCCCCCGGCAGCGCCATCTGTGCCATCTGTTCAAAAAACTTAAAAAACAAAAAACAAAGAAACAAAAAAAAGTAAAAAAAAAAAAAAAAAACAACTAGTGACAAAATCAGTAACTTAGCAGTTTTCCTTGAACTCTTCGATGTGGTCCAATAAATAATCTTGTGGGGTTTTTTTTTTTTTTTTTTTGGACGGAGTCTGCCTCTGTCACCGAGGCTGGAGTGCAGTGGCATGATCTGGGCTCACTGCAACCTCTGCCTCCCTGGTTATGCACATAAACTTCTGATTTGAATATCAAAAACCAATTTCAATAATAAATATATGGTATGAAAACCCCACAAAGGTCAAGTAGGATGTATTATACTTGAATGAAATTATGAGTTGAGAATGGGACATCTATATATCTAATCAAACAAATTGAAGATTTATGAGGAAATTGTACTGTCAATGTATTACTTGGCAAGCTATTCAGTGGAACACAAAGATATTCTTAATGAAGTTGCATACATATTGTAAAATGTTTTCATTGAAATGGAGTTTTTAGGCCGGGCGAGGTGGCTCCTGCCTGTAATCCCAGCACTTTGGGAGGCCGAGGCAAATGGATCACCTGAGGCCAGGAGCTCGAGACCAGCCTGGCCAACGTGATGAAATGCCATCTCTACTAAAAATACAAAAATCAGCCGGATGTGGTCGCATGTGCCTGTAATACCAGCTACTGAGGAGACTGAGGCAAGAGAATCGCTTGAACTTGGGAGGTGGAGGTTGCAGTAAGCCGCGATGGTGTCACTCCATTCCAGCCTGGATGACAGAGCGAGACTCCATCTTGGAAAAAAAAACTTCAATAATTCAGGGATAAAGAGAAAAAATAAATTTAGATTGTTGTTTATATATGTAAATATATTTTAAAAGACAGGCTTGTCTTTTTTTTATTCCTTAAATAAAAGAAGCAGATATTTAAATCCCATGCCTTTCATTTTAAAATTTAGGAAATGCTTACAACTTCCCACACTGAAATTTATACTAACACAGCTAATCTAATCTATGGATAACAAAATAAAAAAGAAAAACGGAATTCTCTTTTTTTAATGGTATATAAACTTTATTGCAGTAAAGCTATTAAAAACAAATGGCATACACTATCATAAATCATAGTTTCTATGTTTAAGAACTGTTTCCTCAGAATTATCTTGACCAGTCTATTTTCTTGATTTTTAAAAGTCTAAATGTATACTCAGAGAAAGAAAACTATTAATAATTTATTCTCTTATTTGAAAATATGTACTGATCATTTACCTTTCACTAAGTGATCTCCAGCTCATGGAGATAGATCAGTGGAAAAATACATAAAATTGCCCAGCTTCGTTAAGCTTAAATTCTAATGAGGGAGAAAAGAAGTAATTGAGCAGGGGCTTTTTTTTTCTTTCCTTTTTTTTTTTTTTTTTTTTTTTTTAGATGGAGTCTCGCTCTGTCACCCAGGCTGGAGTGCAGTGATGCCATCTCAGCTCACTGCAAGTTCTGCCTCCCGGGTTCTCGCCATTCTCCTGCCTCAGCCTCCCGAGCAGCTGAGACTACAGGCGACCGCAACCACGCCTGGCTAATTTTTTGTATTTTTTGTAGAGACAGGGTTTCACCGTGTTAGCCAGGATGGTCTTGATCTGACCTCGTGATCCCTGCTCCTCCGCCTTCCAAAGTGCTGGGATTACAGGTGTGAGCCACTGCGCCCGGCCTGCGCAGGGACTTTAAAACAGGAGTGTTATGATACGGCTTGGAATTCTAAAAATTGCATACTGTGGTTGCTGTGTGGAGACTGGATTGAATAAAAGGGCAATGATAAAAGCTAAAATGCATATAGAATATGGCTAGCTTATAATTTTGAGGGTCCCTGAAATGAGAATGTATAATAGTTCTCAGGCTGGGTGCGGTGGCTCATGTCTGTATTCTCAGCACTTTGGGAGGCCAAGGCAGGTGGATTGCTTGAGGTCAGGAGTTCAAGACCAGCCTGGCCAACATGGTGAAACCTTGTCTCTAGTAAAATACGAAAATTAACTGGGCTTGGTGGCAGGTGCCTGTAGTCCCAGCTACTCAGAGGCTGAGGCAGGAGAATGGCATGAACCCGTGAGCAGAGATGGAGCCACTGCACTCCAGCCTGGACCACAGAGCGAAGCTTCCATCTCCAGAAAAAAAAAAAAAAAAAAAAAGGAAAAAGCTTGTATGATTGGCTTTTTCAGATATAGCATTTGGACTTATAATTTAGACACCATCAAATAATGTACAAAAAAAATGCTACTTCCTTTCCCTTCTCTTCTTACCAATTGTCAATTTTCTTTTATTTTCAACTCCTTTCTTCTACTTGTTTTTTTTTAAATTGCACAATTGCACATTTCCAATTTTAGTATTGCAGAAACAAAATATGTGATCAAACCACATACACAGGAAGAGCTGAATTATATTCAAGAATTTTTTAAATAAACAATTCTCCCACACTTTGTTTTGTGATTATTTTATACAATCAAATGTCTTCCAGATGTACATTCCAAACCAGTGGTTGTCAAGCTCTACTGTGTCGTCTAATTGCATCAGAATTATCCAAAATTCAAATGATAAATACAGATAAATCGGCACAACTCCAGATTTATGAAATCAAAATTTCCGGAACCCAGGAATATGCATTGAAAAAGGTCTCCCTCAGGTTATTCCGATGTGATATGTGGTCCGAGTTAAGAATGCGAGGAAAATTACCTTCCTTACCCTCCAGTTGACCCTTATGTCCACATGTCCTCTTCCGCATTCGCATTCTGCTCTCTCTCCTTCTGCACCTTTGTCCGTCATCTCTTCCCTCCACTTCTCCTCATCCAGATCCCAAGCCCTCCCTCACCAATTCTCCTAAAACTCCAAATGGTCAGTTGCGTCTAATGTTCCTTCTGTCCCACGAACAAGTTATGCGGGCAAATGTAGAATTTAAGCTTGGTCCCAGCTGAATCAAGAGCTGCAATTAAAGATTTCCCTAAACCCAGAGGGGACCAACAAATACTTATAGGTTATAGATTTCTTGTGAGTGCAGATGGCTCAGGGTGACTGGAAGCTATGGACAAAATCTTATTGTCCCCCTCAAATTCATGTGTTAAAATCAAATTCCCTATGTGATTGTCTTTGGAGGTAGGGCCTTGGGAGGTGACTACGTCATGAAGCAGAGACCCCGTGAATGGGATTAGGCTGAGGCCTGTAATCTCAGCAACTTTGGGAGGCCAAGGCAAGTGGATCACCCGAGATCAGGAGTTCGAGACCAGCCTGGCCACATGGTGAAACCCCGTCCCTACTAAAAATACAAAAATTAGGTGGGTGTGGTGGCAGGTGCCTGTAATCCCAGCTACTCAGGAGGCTAAGGCAGGAAAACCGCTTGAACCTGGGAGGTAGATGTTGCAATGAGTGGAGATCACACCACCGCACTCCAGCCTGGGTATCAGAGTGAAACTCCATCTCATAAAAAGAAGAAAAAAAAGATGAAAGCAGGGGGTAAATCGTACATACATGCAAGCATCAGTGTCATGACACCTCTATTTATCAGGATTTGAGAAATTAATTAATTTGACTGATTTTGGGCCACAGAGTCATTGGATAACTTGATTCCATTTAAAACAAGGGATGATTGTTTTGGTTTCAACCTATTCTGTTTTTCTAATTCTTCCTTTCCCACATTCTACTCAGAATGAATTTGACATTGCAAAATTGGTTGTATCATAATGGCTACTATGCTTTAAAATAGGGTAGATGCTTTGGTATCTTTGGAGTTTTAATGTACAAACCATTCATAATTTATCCGCAAAGCAGAGTGTGGATTGTTTTGTGAATGTTCTACATCCCCCGATCTGAAAACTAACCCAAAAAGCCATCACTGAGACAAACGAGGCACCCCACTTAGGGGCCTCCTTCCTCCCACTCTCCAACAAGCCTGGAAATAAAGGAAAATCTTGAGTTCCTTCAAGGGAAATTCCAGCTGGCCCTGAGAAGTAATGAGCAACTTGATAACAAGAATGTAGTAGTAGCTTAAAACAATAGCCAAGGTAGTTAGAGTTGTGAGATGTTTGGTTCCCTATAGAAACTAATGGTAACATCTTAACACAAGTCCCTGAGTTGTTTTTCAGAAACCTGAAGCCCCACCAAATGGATCCCTTGGCATGCAGACCTCAGATAAGGGGGAAACAGAGAAATGAATTCTGAACTGTGTTTCTTCTTCTTTCTTTTTCTTGAGACACAGTTTTGCTCTGTGGCCCAGGTTGGAGTGCAGTGGTGTGATCACAGCTCACTGCAGCCTTGACCTCCTGGGCTATGGCGATCATGCCATCTCAGCCTCCTAAGTAGCTGGGACTATATGCATGTGCCACCAAGCCTGGCTAATTTTTTTTTTTTTTTTTTTGACAGAGTTTTGCTCTTGTTGCCCAGGCTGGAGTGCAATGGCACGATCTCGGCTCACATCAACCTCTGCCTCCCCTCTGCCTCTCGGGTTCAAGCAATTCTCCTGCCTCAGCCTCCCAAGTAGCTAGGATTACAGGCATCCACCAGCATGCCTGGCTACTTTTATATTTTTAGTAGAGGCGGGATTTCTCCATGTTGGTCAGACTGGTCTCAAACTCTCAATGTCAGGCGATCTGCCCACCTCGGCCTTCCAAAATGCTGGGATTATAGGCATAAGCCACCACACCTGTCCTTTTTTCTTTCTTTCTTTCTTCTTTTTTTGTAGAGATGGGGGGGGGGGGTCTCAGTTTGTTGCCCAAGCTGGTCTTGAACTCCTGGCCTCAAGTGATCTTCTCACCTTGGTGTCCTAAAGTGCTAGGATTATAGTTGTGATCCACCATGCCCAGCCTTGGTTCTCTGTTCTGAACTTCTTCCTGAAAGGCCTGGAGGAACTCAAACCCATGGGTCAAACCCCACATTCTTTTCTGCTGACCACAAGTCTTTCAACAAAGCTTCCCTTCTTTAACCAATTGCAGATTAAAAAAAAAAAAATCTTTGAATCTATCTATGACCTGTAAGCCCCCACTTCAAGCTATCTTGCCTTTTTAGCCAAATCAGTGTTTAACCTCCATGTATTGATTAAAGTTTTGCTTATAACTTCTGCTTTTCTGAAGTTAAACCCTGCCTTTAAAAACCCTTGTTTGTAAGCCACCGGGAAGGTCAGGTCTTAGGGATGAGCTGCCCCATTCTCCTTGCATGGTGTCTTGCAAATCAACACCCTTCTTTTACCCACTATAAAAAAAAAAAGCTGGATGCGGTGGCTCATACCTGTAATCCCAGCACTTTGGAAGGCCGAGGCAGGCGGATTACCTGAGGCTGGGAGTTCAAGACCAGCCTGACCAACATGGAGAAACCCCATCTCTACTAAAAATACAAAATTAGCAGGGCATGGTGGCACATGCCTATAATCCCAGCTACTGGGGAGGCTGAGGCAGGATAATCGCTTGAACCTGGGAGGCAGAGGTTGCAGTTAGCTGAGATTGTGCCATTCCAGCCTGGGAACAAGAGCAAAACTCAGTCTCAAAAACAAACAAACAAACAACAACAAAAAAAAAAACAGAAAAAAAAACCACTTTGGTGTGGATGTTTGGCCTTACTGCGCCGGACAAGCAGACTCCAGTTTGGCCCAGTAACGTCACTGAAACCAAGCTATGATATTTGCAGATACTTTAGCTCTTTATGGTGATGCTGTAGCCTCATAGTTTGGTTTTGTTTTATTTTGTTTTGTTCTAGTTCCACATTTAAAAAGATCTCATGGTCTGGGTACAGTGGCTCATGCCTGTAATCTTAACACTTTGGGAAGCCGAGGCAGGTGGATCACCTGAGGTCAGGAGTTCAAGACCAGCCTGGCCAACATGGTGAAACCTCGTGTCTACTAAAAATATAAAAAATTAAAATAAAAAATTAAAAATTAGCTGGGTGGTCATGGGCACCTGTAATCCCAGCTACTCTGAAAGCTGGCAGGAGAATTGCTTGAACCTGGGAGGCAGAGGTTGCAGTGAACCAAAATCGCACCATTGCACTCCAGCCTGGGCAACAAGAGCAAAACTCTGTCTCAAAAATAAAATAAAATAAAAATAAAAATAAAAAGATCTCATGGAGATTTCTTACCCAAGACTGGCATTTCCACACAGCATTTTGCCAGTCTTTCTAAGAAGCAGTTCTATGGGCCAATAACACAGCTACATTTTTATTGTGAAAGGCACAATTAAAATCATAATCTCTTTGGGAGGCCGAGGCAAGCGGATCACGAGGTCAGGAGAGTGAGACCGTCCTGGCTAATGCGGTGAAACCCCGTCTCTACTAAAAATACAAAAAAATCAGCCAGGTGTGGTGGCGGGCACCTGTAAGCCCCAGCTACTCGGGAGGCTGAGGCAGGAGATTGGCGTGAACCATTTTCCTCCACTCTCGGGCACCAGCTGCCCTTTGGTGGCGTTAGGCAAGGATCACCGCCTGGCAGAAGCCCGCGACAGCGTGGAGCAAGCGGTGCCCCCACCTGGGACTCCTCGTGGGTGATGGCGCCGGGAGGCCTTGGCTGGGACAGATCGGTCGGTCAGCGGCTCGCGCCCGGCGAGGCTTTCAGAGGCTTTTGGACACTGCCTGCCATCCCGCCGCGCCTCTCAGGGTCCGCTCCCCCGGACTGGCCCTGTCCACGGCGCGCGGGTAGTAGCGGGCAGCCAGGAGCCAGTGGCTGGAGCCGCCGATAGGAGGACGGGCAGGAGGAGGCTGAGGCGGCTGAGGCGGCCGAGGCGGCTGAGGCGGCCGAGGGGCTGAGGCGACTGAGGCGGCTGAGGAGGCCGAGGGGCTGAGGCGGCTGAGGAGGCTGAGGGGCTGAGGCGGCTGAGGCGGCCGAGGGCGAGGCGGCTGAGGGGCTGAGGCGGCTGAGGAGGCTGAGGGGCTGAGGCGGCTGAGGGGCAGGCAGCCTGGCAGGTCCCTGCCGCAGGGTCCACCGCCCGTCATGTGGCCGAATCCCCGGGGCTGCTTTGTCTCCGGCTGCTCAGCCACTTCTTTTCTTACCGTGAACCTCGTGGGCTCCTGCTCGGTGTCCTTTCTTACTCTTGTTCTGTTTTTGCATTCTATTGGCAAGCATTTTATTTAGGATATTTTACTGATATAACTGAGGATGAACTGTGTTTTGCAGCATTTTATTTTATTATGTGTTTTCTCCTAGATTTTGGTGTCATTTTTATGCTGACTTGATTAAATATTTTGGAAACTTTCTTGGAATTGACAAAATAGCTTTTATATGATCTTTTTCTTGAGGTAATAAAATAATTTACTTTGAAATGTCTCAGCCTAACAACTTTTGTGCTTTTGTTGTTTTGTGCGGAGCTGGGAAGACTCCTTTGCATTTTTGGTATAACGTCTGTGTTAATGATTTTGTTGTTTGTTTCGCAAAATCACTTAGTGAACCGTGTTTTCCAAAGTAGAGTTAACATGTACCATTTTGTGAATTTAAAAAAGTCTCGTATATCTCTTTGTATGTTTCTTTTCGTTTGTCATACATGGAATTGTCATTTTTTTCATCATTAGTTTAAAGTAGGAATTTATTAAATATTCCAAAAAGACCGAAGTTTTACTTCATCTCCTAGGCATTCATTTTTCAATGTGTTATTCACTAATTTCTCCATGTTCATTAATATTGGGAATAATTTACATAAATTGATTATTACTGCGTTACAAGCTTACGGAGCAACATTCTTTGTCTTCAATATTTTAATGTATTTTTCTATTAGATATACTTTAGTCACTTATACTGTATTTAGGCTTATTTTCCTGATTCTAGACCCACTAATTATTAATTGGAATGCTGATAATTTTCCCTAAGCTTCAACTGTTTATGACACATGAGCATAAAACTACTTCATTAGGAAGATTTAATGATATATTGTGTAGATATTTTATACTATGTGCTTGGACACAAACACTCTTAAATAATTGTTATATTTTTTCTACCTGCTTTTGACATAATGGAAGTGCATTTTTAATTTTTTAATTTTTTTATTTAGTTGTAACAGATTTTAGGATGTAATGGTCCCAGATTCTTTTGTTATCTGTTTTTTAGCCACATTGTTTATTCTGTTGTCATTATATAATATTTACATGCTGTATTAGTCTGCTCAGGCTGTTATAACAAAATACTATAAACGGTGCTTTCAACAACAGACATTTATTTTTCACAGCCCTGGAGGCTGGGAAGTCTATGACCAAAACAATGGCTGATTTGGTTCTTGAACAGGCTTTCTGGCCCCTTCTTATAAGGGCATTAATTCCAGCCTAAGGATCCCATTCTCATGACCTCATGTAAACCTAATTACCTTCAAAGGCCCTATTTCCAAATCCCATCACACTGAGAGTTAGATCTTCAGCACATAAATTCTGGGGGAAACAAATGTTCATGCCATAACACACACTGCTTACCCTTTCTTTCCATTTCCATAGTTGTTTAATTTTATTATTTATAATATTTTGGAAGAATACCCTAATTATATTTTGGGTACTTATTAATTTTTTAATACAAAATGCATCTATTGAGCAGTGAAAATGCTAATAAAATCATATAGTAGTTTCTTCCTATACTATATATATCTTGCAATATTTGAGAAAGATAGATTTTGCATAATATATGTAATGCTATCATTCAAACATCTTTAATAAGTAGGTCAGAAAGAGAAGAATATTTCCATGTTTAACCAAACTAAGGATACATTCCAGGTCCAAATCACCAAATACATTCAAATGTTTGTAGTCAGGCATTCAACTGTTTAATTGGAGTCCACCCGGAACACATATTTTATTCTCAGTTCTCATATCAGCAGGGCATTGATAACATGTATTTGTCTAAGGGTAAGTCCAGGCATTAGCTTTTGATAGCATCTTAACCCAATTCGACATTTCTGTGTGTGCTTAAGTGTCCAGACAAGCATTCTCCAACACTTTTTCTGATGCCAGAAATGTTCTCTATCTGTGCTATGAAATATGCTAACAACTACCCACATGTGGCTTTTGAGAACTTGAAAGGTGGCTAGTGTGACTAGCCAAATTTTTATATTATTGTAATTAATTTAAATTTAAATATAGTAGCCATGTGTGGCTATTGGACAACGTGCCTCTAGGTCATTATCACTGGTATCTAGATAGTTCAGACAATTCACAGAAGCCTCACACTTAACCCCATTCTTCTTAATGTCAAAGCATGGGGCCTGCTACTTCATCTCTCTACACTTTTGAGTTATCACTCATGTTTTACCCTAACATAAGTCAAGGTAGACAGTATGCCAAAAATTATAGAAAACTAGTGACAGGCCAGGCCCAGTGGCTGTAATCCCAGCAGTTTAGGAGGCTGAGGGGGGTGGATAATGAGGTCAGGAGTTTGAGACCCACCTGACCAACATGGTGAAACCCCATTTCTACTAAAAATACAAAAATTAGCTGGGCATGATGGTGTCCACCTGTAATTACAGCTACTCTGGAGGCTGAAGCAGGAGAATCCCGTGAACCTGGGAGGCGGAAGTTGCAGTAAGCCCATATTGTGCCACTGCTCTCCAGCCTGGGTGACAGAGACAGACTCTGTCTCAAAAAAACAAAAATAGTGCCAATCTGATGCCAACAGTGGAAGGAATGCTGGGATTGGAGTTGAATAGACCTGGATTTGGGTCTCAACCTTGTCACTTACTAGTTTGTGACCTGGACTAATTTATTTAGCTTCTTTGAGCCTCAATTTTCTCATCTGTTAAGTAGGGATAATAATACCTTCTCCAGTTTTGAGAAATAAGATGATGTGTGGAAGTGTTTGGTGTTTTCTTCCCTATTGTCTAAGCAAGCAGCAGGTGCCCCTACATCTTTCTTCACTTAAAACATCCCAGATACCCAAGCCATTCACCCAAGGCATGACTCAGTTTATAAACAGTTCCTGCAACTTGGAGGACTGAAGTGGCCTCGCTTTGGCATTCCCTCAGCACTTTCCTCTCATTGCATTTCAGAGAGATTTGAAATCAGGCCCATTTCATTGCACTTTCTACAAACTGGGAATGGAGTTTATAGCAACATTTTCACTCTGCCAATACACTGTGGGTGTACCAGGGAGATAGTGTTAGTTGCATTTTATTGATAATGCCTAAAGAAAGGTATAGAATTATAGACCAGACAACCGAAAGGATCTAGAAATTCTGTCATGAGGGCCAACTGCCTTTACAATGAGGACTGTGATGTTGGAGTGGGGGATTTACTAGCTGCAGGGAATGCTGGGAGTTAGTGGTAGATTGGCAGATGGGTCTCTTGATCTAGCTCTCAGTCTAGCTCTCTTTCTTATAAACCACAGGATCTTTACAATCTTCAGTGGTTTTAACCACTTGTATCTCAAGTGATCTGAAAGCAATTTGCTTAATCCACAGGACTCCCCCTGCCTTTTTGTGTTGAAGGACATTCCCCAATTTAGACCACTTTCGTGACCTTTCAAGGTAAGGTAAACTCTGGCACCATGAGGGACAGCAAAAACCACAAAGAGGCCAGGGTATGTGGCCACTCAAATGAGAAGTCAGACAGAATAAGCATCCCTGGAAAAGGACAGAGAGACTCCACAGGCCTTGGTGGAAAACGGACTGCTGCTTCTTCAGTCTAAAGACCCATGATGCAGAGGGGGTTCCCACATGGCACTCTGGGCTTTGACATTAATTAGGGTCATGAACAAACAGCCGCAGTATGGACAGCTCTGGGGACAGTGGAGGCAACTCTTGGTGACACCACATGAGGCCTCCCAGGCACAGCTCTCCCTCCCTCCTTATCTTCCTTTTTTCTTCCCTAAACTTATCTTGAACACCTTCTATATGCAAGATTCTGTGCTAGAACCTTAACTCTGAGCCCAAAGAACTGGTGCTTTTTTCCTCCTTGGTCTCTCTTCAAAAACTCATCTGTCTTTTGTGCTCATTTCTCCACCTTTTGTCCTTCCTTCTGCTTCATCTTTTTTTCTCCTCTCCCATTTGTCTTTACTTGTAACCCAGAAGTCAGTTGTGGTTGCCTGGCCTTTGAGATCTAGATGTTATTGCTTTGAACTCATTCCATGCCCTGTGGAATTTCAAAGCCTTCCCACATTTCTAAAAACTCCCATGGGAAGTGGAGGGGGCTTTTATTTTCGTGGTCACTTCTGACTCCAACCTCGGCACTTCCCTCGGATCTGTTTGGTTCATAGGCCATCTTTACCACCACCACAACTCCCCTCGCCTTCCCACCATCCAGTCGTCCTTTGCCAGTTGCCCCTGATGTGCGATTCTGCCTCTGACTTGATTTCCATAAAAACAAAAATAAACAACACTGTAGTGAGTTGAATAGTGTCCTTCCAAAAATTCATGTCCACCTAGAACAGCAGAATGTGACCTCATTTGGAAACAAGATTTTTGAACATGTAATGAGTGAAGTTAAGATGAGGTCATGCTGGAATAGGGTGAGCCTTAAATCCAGTGACTGTTGTCTTTATAAGGGGACACACAAAGACACACAGAAAAAGGGCATCCATATGAAGATGGAAGCGGAGTTGGAGTGATGAGGCTAAGGAATTCCAAGGATTTACAGGACCAACAGAAGCTAGGAAGAGGCAAGGAAGGATTCTCCCCTAGAGCCTCTGGAGGGAACATGGCCCTGCTGACACCTTGATTTTGGACTTCTGGCCTTCAGAACTGTGAGAGAATAAACGTCTGTTGTTTAAAGCCGCTCAGCTTGTGGTACATCCATTGTACAGCAGCCCCAGGAAATGAATACATTCCATTTGCATTGGGGTGTGTAGGCACATTTCCTGAGGATTTGAGAGTGAAGGGTGGGACAGAGAGGAATCTGCATTTCAGCTCTCCATCCCTGCTGTTCCCCTGGCTCCCTCTTCAACCACCTATCCTTCCTTTCCCCTGCTCAACTTCCTTCTTCATCTCTTCTTCCTATGTAGTCCCGAAACTCCAAATTTATCTTACTCTATTATGCAGAACTCCAGCTCCCAAACTCAGCTCCCAGCCCACTGTTCAGGTCAGAACCCCCCCAGATCCTTAGTTGCACAAAAATACGTTGCAAAGAATAACAGCCTCCTCTCTGAAGGGAGAGGTGGGTTAAAAAAGCTATTCCTGGCCGGGCACGGTGGCTCACGCCTGTAATCCCAGCACTTTGGGAGGCCGAGGCAGGCAGATCACGAGGTCAGGAGATCAAGACCATCCTGGCTAACACAGAGAAACCCCGTCTCTACTAAAAACAATACAAAAAATTAGCCAGGCATGGTGGCGGGCGCCTGTAGTCCCAGCTACCCGGGAGGCTGAGGCAGGAGAATGGCATGAACCCAGGAGGTGGAGCTTGCAGTGAGCGGAGATCGCACCACAGCACTCCAGCCTGGGCGACAGAGTGAGACTCCGTCTCAAAAAAAAAAAAAGCTATTCCTGTCCCCCTTTCGGGAGGACTCACTCCTTCTCTATTTCCTGGCCTTCAGCCTGGCAGAGGCAATGTGGTGGGCTGAGCCAGCCTTTAACCTCCTTTACTCCGTAGAATGTTCAGGGTATGGATTGTGGAAGTCAAGAGGGACTGTCTGTCTGTCAGTCTAGACTGATTGCACCCTTCCCTGTGTCTAGATACTTCCCTAGGATGCTAACATAATTTAGTATCTCTTCAAAGGAGATGCTAAAGGAATACAAGAGGTGTCCGTCCGTTGAGGAACACTCCATAAGACAACTCTTAGCCTTTCTTCTTTAAAGGCTTTGTTCAGTTTGTTTGGTCTTTTGCATCTTCAAATAGGAATCGCTTATGTTCTACCTCCCCCTCCCCCTCCTCCTCCTCCTCATCCTCCTCTTCCTCCTCTCCCTCCACCTTCTCCTCCTTCTCCTCATCTCATGTGTAGAGCTTTTAAAAGTTATGTCATTTATTATTTTATTTTACTTTTTATGCCTGAACATTGCTAAGGCCCATGGGTAAGTATTTTTTCTTCCAATTTCTATAGGAAATAAGGAAAATCAAGCCCAGGGTAAAGTAAGTTGCGCAAGATCATCTGTGTTGAAGTCACAGAACTTGCCCTAAACCCTAGGCCAGTACCCTTCCTGCAGATTCCACAGCTTTCTTAGAGTTCTTGTATGCTGTGCCTTTAAGCCTGGAAGAACCCATATAATTTAGATCCGCCTTCTTCTTCTTAGAGCTAGAGCTAAAGTTTGGTTCCACTTCAAAACTGTGCTGTGTTTTGAGAACAGACTTCTAATTTTAAATTTGTTTGTTTGTTTGTTTGTTTATTTTGAGACAGAGTCTCACTCTGTTACTCAGGATGGAGTGCAGTGGCGTGATCTTGGCTCACTGCAACCTGCGCCTCCCACATTCAAGGGATTCTCCTGCTTCAGCCTTCTGAGTGGCTAGGATTACAGGTGCCCACCACCACGCCCGGCTATTTTTTGTAGTTTTAGTAGAGATGGGGTGTCACCATGTTGGCCAGGCTGGTCTCAAACCCCTGACCTCAGATGATCCACCCGCCTCGGCCTCCCAAAATGCTGGGATTACAGACATAAGCCACTGTGCCCTGCCTAAATTTAAGTTTATTAATCAATTTTGAAAACTCTGTATTTTGACTCTGGCTTCAGAGAAATATTCTTACTAGCTAACATGAATATTTTGAAACTCAGTCCTTTTTTAAAAAAAATCAATAAAAGTTTGCACAAACAATGCATCCCACAGGAGAAGCTTATGCTATATCCCGTTTAACATGCTTGCTTCAGATATTAAGATTTCATGTCCTGTTGTGCTTGTTAAACCAAAAAATGTAAGCCCGTAGAAATGGTTTTTAATGACTAGAAATGCTGCAAGGTCAGGCTGAATTCTGGGCAACTGCAGCACTTCAATAACATTTTTGATAGCAGATTGTGTGTGTGTGAGTGTGTGTGTGTGTGTGCACATAATTTTTTTAAAAAAACAACCCAAGCAGAGAATTCAATGAAGGGGAGCATGAACTCTTTAGTTTTGACTCAATTTCACTTCAATTGATCCATGGAGAAATGTTCAAAAAGTTCCTTTTCTAGTTCTGACATTGATGTCTATTTTGTAATCACTTACCTAGGTCTGTCATGCAATGAACCAACTATCTACTGTTGAGTCTTGGGGTTCAGATGCCGTTAACATCTACTGGGAACTGACTGTGCCAATTATTATTTTGTGCATATGTTATACTGAAGGGGTGGCCTGCCCCTCCACACCTGTGGGTATTTCTAGTCGAGTGGGACGAGAGATGGAGAAAAGAAAGAAGACACAGAGACAAAGGATAGAGAAACAACAGTGGGTCCAGGGGACTGGCACTCAGCACACCAAGGACCTGCACCAGCACCGGCCTCTGAGTTCCCTCAGTTTTTATTGATTATTATTTTTATTATTTCAGCAAAAAGGAATGTAGTAGGAGAGCAGGGTGATAATAAGGAGAAGGTCAACAAAAAACATGTGAGCAAAAGAATCTATATCTTAATTAAGTTAAGGGAAGGTACTATGCCTGGACGTGCACGTAGGCCAGATTTATGTTTCTCTCCACCCAAACATCTCAGCAGAGTAAAGAATAACAAGGCAGCATTACTGCAAACATGTCTCGCCTCCCACCACAGGGCAGCTTTTCCCCTATCTCAGAGTTGAACAAATGTACAATCGGGTTTTACACCGAGACATTCAGTTCCCAGGGGCAGGCAGGAGACAGTGGCCTTCCTCCATCTCAACTGTAAGAGGCTTTCCTCTTTTGCTAATCCACCTCAGCACAGACCCTTTACGGGTGTCAGGCTGGGGAACAGTCAGGTCTTTCTCATCCCACGAGGCCGTACTTTAGACTATCACATGGGGAGAAACCTTGGACAATACCCTGCTTTTAAGGGCAGAGGTCCCTGCAGCTTTCCACAGTGCACTGTGCCCCTGGTTTATTGAGACTAGAGAATGGCAATGACTCTTACCAAGTATACTGCTTGTAAACATTTTGTTAACAAGGTACGTCCTGCACAGCCCTAGATCCCTTAAACCTTGATTTTATATAACACATGTTGTTGTGAACTCCAAGTTGGGTCAAAGTGAGTGGCTGGGTCAAAGTGGCTGGGGCAAAGCTACAAATTAACAACATCTAAGCAAAGCAATTTTTTAAAGTACAGGTCTTTTTCAGAATGCAGTCTCTTATGTCTTCCCTTTCTGCATAGACACAGTGACAGTCTGATCTCTCTTTCTTTTCCCTACATTATACCATTTAACCCTCATACCTGGCACCTTCACTACTACACGCTGAGTCCCAGTCACCTTCCTCTCACTTTAATTATAGCCAGAATCAGCTGGCTGGCCTCTCTGCATGCACCTCTGCCCCTGCCCTTTGCAATCTCTTCTCAACCCAGCAGCTGGAGTGATCTGTAGAAACATGAAATCAGTTCATGTTGTTCCTCTACTCCAAACTCTCCAATGGCTTCTCGGCCTATTTAGAGTAGCAGCAAATGTTTAATAACAGCCATGCCATCTTCTTTACCCCAAACCCCACCACATGTCTGCCCTCTCTTCCTACCCTTCTCTCTCTTTCTCCTGTTCCAGTTGCTCTGTCCCTCTCACTTTTCCTCAAACATGTCATGCAACTTTTTTCCATATGGTTCACTGGTCAAGCAAAGGTTAAAGCACACATATAGTATTTCACCTATTAAGGTAGTAAAATGGGAGATAATTTGTTTTAAACAACAAGTTAGTGATCACTGGTGGGGGGAAAAATTCAAAAATTCATGATAATCTATTTTTCCCCAACAATCTTTGCTGTTGGAAATTTGATCAAAGACAGGTTTCCCTCATAAATTGAAAAAGTCAAGGTCAGTGAGGCAGATCATTTTTATCCCAATAGAATATGCCTATTGCTGGGAGACTGTCCATTTTCACTTACTGTACAATGTTAAGAATTGTGAAGTTTACGTTACAGGAATCTAGTACCTGTGATTAACTTATTGAACCATTGAATGAGCAACGATACTTGAAAACTAAGGCTACCATAAATAGTTAGAAAATGAATCTTTTTGGGAAATGTATTTCAGATAATTCAGAAAATACTTTTTGAAACACTAAACCTTTAAAATAACTTTAGCCATTTTGGTGGATGTTAAAAATGAAGTATTGACTACCTTTTGTCTTAGTAGCCAGACTCTACCATGTATAAAGTTTTACTTGATGATAATTTGGATAAACACTGGCGGCATAATCCAGTGTGGAGGTTTGTTTGCCCATACACCGAATGGCACCAGGCTAGTGTGCTTCTTGGATCCTCATGTCTTCTTTGTATAATTTTACATGGGCATTTGGGAAGAGAAAAAGAAGTCATAAATGAGCAATTTTCAGCCTGAGAATTTTCAGCCTCAGCCTCAGCCATTGTGATACTTCAAAGGGAGAGGTAAGGTCATGTGCTAACTATAAGTAAAGGAGTCTTAGGTGATTTTTAAAACCTCCTTCTCGGCTGGACATGGTGGCTCACGCCTGTAATCCCAGCATTTTGGGAGGCTGAGGTGGGTGGATCATCTGAGGTCAGGAGTTCGAGACCAGCCTGACCAACACAGAGAAACCCGATCTCTACTAAAAATACAAAATTGGCCAGGTGTGGTGGCACGTGCCTGTAATCCCAGCTACTCGGGAGGCTGAGGCAGGAGAATTGCTTGAACCCAGGAGGCGGATGTTGCAATAAGCCAAGGTCGCGCCATTCCACTCTAGCCGGGGAAACAAGAGTGAAACTCCACCTCAAAAAAAAAGAAAATAGAAAAAAGAAAAAACCTTCTCCATTCTGATTCTACTGCAACAGCATCCAACAGCTCTAGAGCATTGGCTACTTACAGAATGTGGAACCAGAGACACCTTGACACACTATTTAGACCAAACAGAGGGAGAACAACCAAAGAAAGGATGGAGGGGTACTGTACACAAATTCCATTCACTTATGGCTTGTTCATAGGAAGATCCATTCATGACACTGAAATTGTCATTCAGCCCAAGGCCAACGTAACTTTGCCAATGTAAATATTTATACATACTCTCTATTATTGTAAAGTGGTCTTCATTATATAATTCACATTTAAATAGTGCTTTAGAGAAGCAGTCCCCAATCTTTTTGCATTGGTTTTGTGAAAGATAATTTTTCCATGGACTGGGGGTGGGGGGATGGTTTCTGGATGATTCAAGTGCATTATATTTATTGTGCACTTTATTATTATTATTATATTATATCAAATAATTATACATCTCACCATAATGTAGAATAAGCAGGAGACCTGAGTTTGTTTTTCTGTAACTAGACAGTCCCATCTGGGGGTGATGGGAGACAGTGAAAGATCATCGGTCATTAAGTTCTCATAAGAAACATGCAACCTAGATCCCTCACGTGTGCAGTTCACAATAGGGTCTGCGCTCCTATGAGAATCGAATGCTGCCAGTCATCTCACAGGAGGCAGAGCTCAGGCAGTAATATGAGTGACGCAGAGCAGCTGTAAACACAGATGAAGCCTCAGTTGCTGGCCTGGTGTGCACCTCCTTCTGTGTGGCCCAGTTTCTAAGAGGACACAGACTGGTACCAGTCCGTGGTCTGGGATTTGGGGACCCCTGATTTACAGTGTATAAAATGCTTTTGTGCTTTTTCTTTCACTCACCAAGTATATGTTCAGTATGTACATCACTGACCTAGGCTTTACAGTAGACATTAGAAATGTTAAGATGATTTTTTTTTTTTTTTGAGATGGAGTCTCGCTCTGTCTCCAGGCTGTAGTGCAGTGGTGCCTTCTCGGGTCACTGCAACCTCCGACTCCCAGGTTTCAGTGATTCTCCTGCCTCAGCGTTCTGAGTAGCTGGGATTACAGGCACCCACCACCACGCCCAGCTAATTTTTTGTATTTTTAGTAAAGATGGGGTTTCACCATGTTGACCAGGCTGGTCTCGAACTCCTGACCTCATGATCCACCCACCTCGGCCTCCCAAAGTGCTGGGATTATAGGCGTGAGCCGCTGTGCCTGACCAAATACCCTTTCTTTCTTTCGTTTGCCTGACTGCCCTGGCCAGAACTTCCAATACTATGTTGAACAGGAGTGATGAGAGAGGGCATCCTTGTCTCGTGCCGATTTTCAAAGGGAATGCTTCCAGCTTTTCCCCTTTCAGTATGATATTGACTGTGGGTTTGTCATAAATAGCTCTTATTATTTTGAGATATGTTCCATCCACATCTAGTTTATTGAGAGATTTTAGCATGAAGGGGTGTTGAATTTTATTGAAGGCCTTTTCTGCATCTATTGAGATAGTAATGTGGTTTTTGTCATTGGTTCTGTTTATATGATGGATTACATTTATTGATTTGCCTATGTTGAACCAGCTTTCCATCCCAGGGATGAAGCTGACTTGATAGTGGTGGATAAGCTTTTTGATGTGCTGCTGGATTCCGTTTGCCAGTATTTTATTGAGGATTTTCGCATCAAAGTTCATCAGGGATATTGGCCTGAAATTATCTTTTTTTGTTGTGTCTCTGCCAGGTTTTGGTATCAGAATGAGGCTGGCCTCATATAATGAGTTAGGGAGGAGTCCCTCTTTTTCTATTGTTTGGAATAGTTTCAGAAGGAATGGTAGCAGCTCCTCTTTGTACCTCTGGTAGAATCCATCTGGTCTTGGACTTTTTTTGGTTGGTAGGCTATTAATTACTGCCTCAATTTCAGAACTTGTTATTGGTCTACTCAAGGATTCAACTTTTTCCTGGTTTAGATGTGGGAGGGTGTATATGTCTAGGAATTTATCCATTTCTTGTAGATTTTCTAGTTTATTTGCATAGAAGCATTTATAGTATTCTCCGATGGTAGTTTGTATTTCTGTGGGATCAGTGGTGATATCCGCTTTATCATTTTTTATTGTGTCTGTCTGATTCTTCTCTCTTTTTTTCTTTATGAGTCTGGCTAGTGGTCTATTTCAATGATCTTTTCAAAAAACCAACTCCTGGATTCATTGATGTTTTTGCAAGGTTTTTCATGTATCTCCTTCAGTTCTGCTCTGATCTTAGTTATTTGTTGTCTTCTGCTAGCTTTTGAATTTGTTTGCTCTTGCTTCTCTAGTTCTTTTAATTGTGATGTTAGGGTGTAGATTTTAGATCTTTCCTGCTTTCTCTTGTGGGCATCTAGTGCAATAAATTTCCCTCTAAACACTGCTTTAGCTATGTCCCAGAGATTCTGGTACATTGTATCTTTGTTCTCATTGGTTTCAAAGAACTTATTTATTTCTGCCTTAATTTTGTTAGTTACCAAGTAGTCATTCAGGAGCAGATTGTTCAGTATCCATGTAGTTGTGCAGTTTTGAGTGAGTTTCTTAATCCTGAGTTCTAATTTGATCGCACTGTGGTCTGAGAGAGTGTTTGTTATGATTTCCGTTCTTTTGCATTTGCTGAGGAGTGTTTTACTTCCAATTATATAGTCAATTTTACAAGAAGTGTGATGTGGTGCTGAGAAGAATGTATATTCTGTTGATTTGGGGTGGAGAGTTCTGTAGATGTTTATTAGGTCTGTTTGGTCCAGAGCTGAGTTCAAGTCCTGAATATCCTTGTTAATTTTGTCTTGTTGATCTGTCTAATACTGACGGTAGGGTGTTAAAAGTCTCCCATTATTATTATGTGGTAGTCTAAATCTCTTCGTAGGTCTGTAAGAACTTGCTTTATGAATCTGGGTGCTCCTGTATTGGGTGCATATATATTTAGGATAGTTAGCTCTTCTCTTTGCATTGATCCCGTTACCATTATGTAATGTCCTTCTTTATCCCATGTCCTTCTTTATCCCATGTCCTTCTTTATCCCATGTCCTTCTTTATCCCTTTTGATCTTTGTTGGTTTAAAGTCTGTTTTATCAGACCAGGATTGCAACCTCTGCCTTTTTTTGTTTTGTTTTCCATTTGCTAGGTAAATATTCCTCCATCCCTTTATTTTGAGCCTATATGTGTCTTTGCACATGAGATGAGTCTGCTGAATACAGCACATTGATGAGTCTTGACCCTTTATCCAATTTGTTAGTCTGTGTCTTTTAATTGGGGCATTTGGCCCATTTACATTTAAGGTTAATATTGTTATGTGTGAATTTGATACCATCATTATGATGCTAGCTGGTTATTTTGCCCGTTAGTTGATGCAGTTTCTTCATAGTGTCAATGGTCTTTACAATTTGGCATGTTTTTGTAGTGGCTGGTACCAGTTTTCCTTTCCATGTTTAGTGCTTCCTTCAGGAGCTCTTGTAAGGCAGACCTGGTGGTGACAAAATCTCTCAGCATTTGCTTGTCTGTAAAGGGTTTTATTTCTCCTTTGCTTATGAAGATTAGTTTGGCTGGATATAAAATTCTGGGTTGAAAATTCCTTTCTTTGTTTTTTTTTTTGAGACAGAGTCTTGCACTGTCACCCAGGCTGGAGTCCAGTAGCATGATCTTGGCTCACTGCAACCTCTGCCTTCCAGGTTCAAGCGATTCTCCTGCCTCAGCCTCCCAAGTAGCTGGGATTACAGGCACCCACCATCACGCCCGGCTAATTTTTTGTATTTTTAGTAGAGACGGGGTTTCACTGTGTTGGCCAGGCTGGTCTCGAACACCTGACCTCATGATCCACCCGTCTCAGCCTCCCAAAGTGCTGGGATTACAGGCGTGAGCCACTGTGCCCAGCTGAAAATTCCTTTCTTTGTTTTTTTTTTTGAGACAGAGTCTTGCACTGTCACCCAGGCTGGAGTCCAGTAGCATGATCTTGGCTCACTGCAACCTCTGCCTTCCAGGTTCAAGCGATTCTCCTGCCTCAGCCTCCCAAGTAGCTGGGATTACAGGCACCCACCATCACGCCCGGCTAATTTTTTGTATTTTTAGTAGAGACGGGGTTTCACTGTGTTGGCCAGGCTGGTCTCGAACACCTGACCTCATGATCCACCCGTCTCAGCCTCCCAAAGTGCTGGGATTACAGGCGTGAGCCACTGTGCCCAGCTGAAAATTCCTTTCTTTGTTTTTTTTTTGAGACAGAGTCTTGCACTGTCACCCAGGCTGGAGTCCAGTAGCATGATCTTGGCTCACTGCAACCTCTGCCTTCCAGGTTCAAGCGATTCTCCTGCCTCAGCCTCCCAAAGTGCTGGGATTACACGTGCACCTTGGCCCCATCTTGGATGCCCCCAGCTTGGGGGAGGTGAAGAATATCCTGCTCTGCACCCCCTTATATCTTTATGCTGACATGGCCTGTCAGAGCACTGGGACTCATCATGAGATTGGCGGCGCCGTGGGGTCAGGCTGCCAAGCAGCCACGTCTTGTCCTGTGGGGGGCCAATGCCAAGAGACCCGGGAACATCTCCACCCTGAGCCACACGTGGGGAGGGTTTCATGGTCCACATAGGCTTCAAGATGCCTAAGGGTGGGTGTGGGAGGTTGTGCAGCACACCTGAGCTTATAATTCACCACCCACTTCAGGGCTGCCCACCCTCAGCCTGCATTTTCATTCACACTCACACACCCTTATCGCCTTGGTTCTTGAAACTATCCACCCTGTTCTGGGAACCCAAATTTGTCAGTGGAACTCATGGAGAAGTGGAAAAATGGAGAAAGGGCAGGAGAGGGGGGCTTGTCTGTGATTACAGACACTGGGCACAGAGTATCTAACAGACACACTCCTGCCTCTGCTGACATTCCCTTTGGCCAAGTAAAGACTTGGCCAATGAGCTGGATTGAAGCAAGTAACAGACAGCAAACAGGTGGCAAGGGCTAACGGCAGCCCCTGCAGCAGGAGGAGGGGCCCGGGGAGGGCCAGGAGTTGGGCTTGGGGCCGGGCGATCTTGCACAGAACTGCTGGGGGAGGCCTCAGTGAGGAACGGGACAGTCAAGCAGAGAAGTGAGATGCAAGCTTGCACATAACTAGAGAAAGATTGTCCCAGGCAGAGGGGACAGCAAGGGCAAAGGCCTGGAGGTGGGAGCAGACCTGGCATGTTAAGGACCAGCAACGAGGGGGTGAGCAGGAGGCGGGGACTGAGGATGAGGGTGGGGGAACTGAGGGACGGGCTTTAACACTGTCAGGACCCAGGCTCTTGCCTGGATGTGATGGGTGAGAGAGGAGGAATGTGGCCTGATGAAATGATTTCATGGGTCCCTGTGGCCCCAAGCAGAAGACAGACCTTAGGCAGGTGAAGGCAGCCACCAAGAGACCATGGCGGGGCTACAGCACTGGCCGGGTGGGCGAGGACAGGGTGGTGAGCAGTGGCGATCGGATGGCTCTCAAGGAACCTATAACCTCCTGACAGGTGAGCTGTGGGGTGAGGGAAGCGGGGATGGATTGATGGCGCCAAGACTCCATCTTGCCTGGAGCACCTGGAAGGATGGAGCTGCCATCGCCTGAGATGAGAAGAGTGTGGGGACCGGGGCACTTGGGAGTTTGGCTCTGGACAGGTTTGGCCTGAGATACCCTGTGGGCATCCTAGGGGAGATGTGGAATCTGGCATTCAGGGGAGACGCCTGGGCTGAGGAGGTAGACCTGGGGAGCTGCTGCGCACAAAGAAGGTTTCTCCCTGGCCAGAGAGGTGTGGGATGGGAGGTTCCAAGAAAGTGTATTGGAAGGAGAAGAGGTTGAGACTAAGCCCCAGTCCATCTGAGAATGGGCAGGCTAGGATTTTGGGAGAGGGCCTGAGAGAAGCCTGTGGCAGGAAGGGGACGTCTGCCGGCCAGCACTACTGACCCCTGGGAAGGCGAGGACAAGGGCTGACGGCTGGTCTGGCCACAGAAGGCAACTGGTGACAAGAACACTCTCAGAGGGTGAGGGGGGCATTCACAGGAAAGCGTGAGGGGAGGGCGGGCGCAGCAGGAAAGACAATGCTTTGGAGGAGTTTTGCTCAGTGGTGGGCTGGGGCGGGTTGGAAGGGGGCCCAGAGAGGCTGTTTTGCATTTGGTGGTTAAGACGGAGAATGGGGCTTGTTTGTGGAAGGCCCAGTGGCGAAGGGAGCACCGGTGTCGGTGGGGAAGAGGGGAGCCACATTCCCAGGCAGGCCCAGGAGGAGGCTGGGCTTTGCTGTGGAGCAGCAGTCCATTCCCAGCCACAGGAGGGAAGGCAGGGCGCAGGTAAGCAGGTGGATGCAGACCCAAAAGGGAGCTGTCTCCCGGCAGCCTCTTTCAGCTGAAGGCAGGGGGAGGAGGCAGGCCTGGGCAAGGACAGGGACTGCAGTGGTCAGCCGCCTTGCCGCTGACGACGTGGCAGATCTGCCCACACGATGCCCGCCCCACACAAACCACTCCCCGGGCTTCCCAGCACACCTGCCCCTGGAGTTCTGATTCTCACACAGGGTGGGAGTTTGCTGATTCCCCTTATTCATGCATTCATTTTGTACTTAATTTGCATCTATCATCAGTTGGACACCAATGCAGGCATGGAAGGGCTGGCTGACTCTAAGAATGGGTGAATGAGCCTATGGGGCAGCCAGTGCCTGTGTCAACCTTCGCTTTGGCACCCAGTGACCCAAGGTCCCTGCATGAACCTGAGGATGGGTCACCACGGCGCCTGGCCCCAGCCTCAACACACCCAACCAGAGCCCAGAGCTCCTCCTGGAACCAGCGCCCCATTCCCTACCGGCCCACACTTGGCACAGGTCTGCAGCTTTTTTTCTCTCCAAGGAGTCCATCTGGACGATGGAGGGAGAAACACGGGCTCAGGGTTAGGGTGGGAATCCTTTGCTGCTCACCCCACAGGTGGAGATGGTGGGGGAACAGCATCTTGGGGTGTTTCTTCCCAAACCCCCCCATAAAGGCTCACAGGAGACACCCGTCCACATCCCATCTTGTGGCTTTTACTGATTTACAAAAGTAACATGCCTCCCCCAGAGCTTCTGGGCAAGTACTAATGTATATGTATGTATGTATGTGAGTGAGTGCTTATCTGTGTGTATCATACATCCAGCAATCACCACATGCCAGGCTTCATGCTAGGTGCTCTACACGAGTCATCATACTCCTTCTAACCCTCACCCACCTGGAATGGTGGTGGGTACAGATGAAGAAACAGGCTCAGAGAGATTCATGAGCTGCCAGCTCACACAGCGCTGAGTGAGAGGTGAAGCCAGGGTTGCGGGCCTTGGTTTGGCCACTCCACCCCTTCTGTGGCCACCCAGCTGTCCTTGGTGTGGCCCCCCTGGCCTGGGCTTCTGCCTTTGTCCATGCTTACCCCCACCAATATTCACCCAACCAGTTGCCCAGGATGGTGGAGGAGATGCGTTTCTTGCTGACCTCGTCCATCTCAGCGAAAGACAGGTAGTTGGAAGTGATGCCCAGCTGTGGGTGACGGGTTCCCTGCCTCCACAGCTCCATGGCACAGACAGTTGATGTCCTGCTTGTTCTTTTTTTGAAGGTGCCTGAGTAGGCAGGAAGTCAGAAGGGTTCCTGGCCAGGGCTGCATTATGAGCTTTGTGGTCTCTCCTCCATACAAAATTCAAAATTATACTTTAGAATAGTATTGGAATAAAGACAAATACATCAATATTACACGGGAAAATTTTTCTTTGCCCTAAAAATTCATCCTCCTCTCCTTTAACTTTTTTTTTTTACAAAGTTCAAAAGTACTTTTTATTGCAGACATTTTCATATACAACGTTAGTGAATGAGCCCCTCCATGGTGACATATCTATCTTATAAAATACTGCAACCCTGGACGCCTTTACATGTCACTCCTTTTTCAGTACCTAGGGGATTGGTTTTGGCTAGATTTTCTATTTTAACCCATGCTTCTTCCAGTACTTTCATTTTTAGCTTCTCTTTTAGTTTCTCTGCTTTGAACTGTTGTGTACAGTCATCAGATAGCTTTCGGTTCATCTCCATGAACAGCTTCAGGGCGTTGTATATCAAACCGTGTATTATCTTGTTCCAGTGGGTCTTTGAGTTGTGGTACAAGGAAGGAAACATGATGGGCAGAATCTTCGCTGCGTTGTCACTGATTAAACTCATGATGTATTCATTATTCCAGTAATAGAGAGCTCGCTGTGCCACCTAGAAGTGTGGGCTGGAGACACATTTGGCCAACTGCTGGAAGAGGGGGCTCCACGGTCTTCACAAATTCTGACGGTTCAATGACATCTAAAATCGCTTCTAATTCGTTTAAGAACATTACTTCTTTTGGACTGTGAGTCTTTGGCCAGTATTTGAGAAGTGCCATCACCACTGGTTCTGTAGGGGTGCTATCCTTTTCTAAAAACTGCACTCCACAGTATGCCAGCTGGGGGTGGTAGACACTCAGAGATTTCACTTTGTGCAAAGGTAGTAACACCTTCAATAAGAAAATCTTGTGTTCTTTTAGTGGTAAGGCAAATCCATTAATTATACTTCCCAATATTTCCAGTAACTCTGCTATGCCATTATGATGCTCTGTTTCATAAATAAACCTATAAAATATATTATTTATCTGTTTTCTGATTTAAGCTCTCAAGCCCAGGAATTTCCCATAGATTCTGTGAAGGGTGCTTTTAAGAAAATCTCTCTCCCGAGGATCTTCACTGTCAAAGAGCTTTAAAAGCTGCAATACAAACTTCTGAGCAATATATTTCTTTGCTATATTAGGTTGGAAATCTGGAGACCCTAAAAATCTTAAGAAAAATTCATAAAAAAGTGTAGATGAAGCCAGGCTGCTTCTAACATTGGTTCATCTTCCTCTGGGTCACCCGCCCCGTGAGGGATTGAGGAAGGTGGTACTGTTCAAACATGCTAACCATGAACATATGGACTACTTCTGGGTAAATAGGATTTGGTGATCACATCTACCATGGGTGATATATTCTTTTTTTAAATTTATTATTATACTTTGGGTTTTGGGGTACATGTGCACAATGTGTATTGAAATACATATGTATCCATGTGCCATGTTGGTGTGCTGCACCCATTAACTCGTCATTTAGCATTAGGTATATCTCCTGATGCTGTCCCTCCCCTCCCCACCCCACAACAGTCCCTGAGTGTGATGTTCCCCTTCCTGTGTCCATGAGTTCTCATTGTTCAGTTCCCACCTAAGTGAGTGAGAACATGCGGTGTTTGGTTTTTTGTCCTTGTGATAGTTTACTGAGAATGATGGTTTCCAGCTTCATCCATGTCCCTACAAAGGACATGAACTCATCATTTTTTATGGCTGCATAGTATTATTCTACAACTTCAATTAAAGCGCCCTTCCAATTTTAGGGTCACTTTCCTTTAGTGGATCAGAAACAAAGTCAAAAGGACGCAACACTGACATAACTTCTGGATAAAAAGCTTCTCTTGATCAGCAGGAGGAACATCTTTTAAGGATGGTAGTTTTTGAAGTTCTCTATTATTGCTTGCGCTAAACCTTGAAGAATTTTAAGGTTCTTTCTCTCATCATGGGCTGAGAAACCGCACTTCTATTTTAGCAGACACTGTAGATGGGACAGCAACAAGGCTGTTTTTCCTGACGGAAGTTTGCTCTGATTCTACTGCGTCTTGTCCTTCTTTTGAACTTTTTCCACTCTTCCCTGCTTTTGGTGATTCTCCTTGTTTTATTCAGCATGGCTGGAGTGGGCCGCCGCCGCCCTTGCCGCCACCTGCCCCTGCAGCAGCAGCGCCCCCGCCCCCCGGCCTCGGTGTCTGGGCGGCCACCGCCTGGGACCGAGTCTTGGCCTGCTCGATTCCCCCCTTTCCAGGTTTCCAGAGGCTGCGGTACGTGGTGGCGGCGTCTCTCCTCCGCTCCCCCGGCCGGCCCCCCTCCTCCCCTTTAATTTTAGGAGAAATTAAAACATTTTTGTGTGTGCCTTAGCATCAGGGCTCAGTGGCCATGCCTGTGCTCCCCCCCCACAGCACGCCTAGCCTGCTCCGCGAGCTAAATGGGCCACACCACCAAATGATCTTAGAAACGTACCAGCCGCCTCGGTCCATCCACTGGCGCAACAGCTCCATGGGTGGCTGTGCGCCATATGTCTCCAGGGCCGGCATGTTCAGGTAATCGATGAAGAAGATAAAGTTGTCCCCAGAGGTGGTCCAAACACACCCTTCCGCCTGAGGGGAGGGGCTGTGTGAGCCCAGCACCCACAGGCACCAGGTCCTCTGAGAATCCAGGGGCGACGGGGTGGCAGCTTTGCCTCTAGGAAGTCTTGCTGGGGCCCTCAGCCTCCAAATTGCTAGATGTCTTGACCCACCCTCATCCTTGTTCTGGGTGCCCTGGGATAGCTGGGACAGGCTGACCTGAGTCTGAGCTCCCTCAAAGTGAGTCCCGCCTCCCAGGCAGATGGACAGGCTTCTCACAGACAGACCCAGGGGCCTGTCCAAGGGCCCAGCCAGGGCGAGCACCCACACGCTGACTGGCTCTGTAGGAATTTTTGATTCAGGGAAGGCTCTGGAGCTGTCTGTGAGGGAACCCTGGGCCCCTTGGGGGGCCGTCAGCTCCCCCTGGGAGCTTTCTGGCAAACCCAGAAGCATAATTTGGTGGAGAGGTGGGACAGCAGCTGGGTTGGCCAGGCTGGGGGGATGCAGGGGTGAGGAAGGAGGGAGGGGTGCCCTGCCTCTTGTCCAGCTTGCTGTCAGTGAGGTCCCGGGGTCTGTCACAGCCAGTGGGCTGAGGAAGGTGAGGGAAGGGCTGACCTATGAACCAGTGCCAGGTTCTCATGAGCTTGGTCAGAGATGGGTGGGATGCCTTCCCTGCGCCCGTCGGGGCCCAATGCACAGCACCTGACAGAGCGGGGATGGCACAGAAGGAACAGGCGGTGGGCCTGGTGCACAGGAGGAGCTGCCCCCTATCCGTGTGGGAGGTTGGTCAACCCCCAGTATAGGCCTTGGGGATGGTGGAGGCAGGGCCTGGGGGGCGCTTATGGGCTTCTTGTTGATGAGCAGCATGTCCAGTAAATGGGACATCTGCACGGTGTGTATGGTGGGCACAATGATGTTGCAGAAGTTGGTGTCTGGTACCATGGTGAATGGAGCTGAGGAGTCCATCCACTTCACCCAGGCAATCTGGAATCATAGGTGGCTCAGTGGTGGGCCTGGAACCCCTCCCTCCCCCACTCCTGGCTGCAGCCCCATGGCCAAGTGCAGAAGGGCCAGGAGCTGTAAGGCTGGGCTTTGGCAAGTGGGGCCAGGTGCAGGGCTGCTTCCGGAGGAAATGGAAAGTCCTGTGCCCTGCCTTCTGCATGGGGAGGGGGACTCCCAGCACAAACAGCCAAGAATGGGGACTCTGAGCACAACTGCATAGGAGGGCTCTCCCTGCCCAGGTTGGGGGCTCCCTAAGGACTGCCAGGCCCTGAGTCTCTGCAGAAAGGAGACTCCAAGAATTGAACAACCCAGAATGCAAAGGTGTTTGCTGTTTAGTTTCAGGCTACCCAACAAATGTGGGGGCCAGAACCATGGGCGCTGGTGTCAGCTGGAAGCTGAGAGGCCACTGGGTCCAGTCTTCCCAACATCGTCCCTGCTTGCACAAATCCTTTCACTCACAGCAGCCCTGACCCAGCTTACAGACATCCCCTGATTGGGGGATCACTATGGCCGTGTCCAATGCATCCCACTGGAGTTATCAGTCCCAAACATTGGACCCAAATGTGTCTGGGAGTCTCCTGCAGCAGGACCCTGCATTGGCATCGGGACAGGTCCCCAGACTCTCCACCCCGTCCCGGGCCGTGGGTCCTGACCCTTGGGATTTGAGGGTGGGGTCCCGGTTCCCACAAATGGCTGTGCAGGGATGAGGACACTGAAGCAGGCTTCAAGAGCTTGCCCCCCCAGGGATGAGGACACTGAAGCAGGTCAAGAGCTTGCCCCCCCCCCCCCAGCGGAGACCAGTCTCTGGGAAAATGGGGCTTTTAAGTGGAACTGAGGTGGCCAGTCCCTGGGCTCCGCATCAATGTGGAAGAGGCAGTGTGTATGGCTGGAAAGGGAGGTACTCGAACATCTCCCCTCTTAGCCCAGCCCTAGGTTCAAGTACAGTTCTGCCACATCTGGAAAACAAGCACAATAATAACCAGTCTACAGGGCCATGAGGATTCATGAGATGATGCAAATAACCCCCGCCTGAGACCGCTCCCTGTGTGGCCATAATTCATTGTGGGAACAGCAGCCACCCAGTGGTCCCTCCCTGTGCAGTCTCTGGGGAGGGCCTGCAGCCACCTGCTTCTATTCCTCCTCTTCATCCTCATTGTCGTTGGTGCCACTGATGCCCACGTCCTCCAGCCTGTAATCGAACACCAGCCCCTCTTCTGGGAAAAGCAGAGTCAGCTGCTGGGAACCAGGTGGAGAAGCAGGCTGTGAGGCCTGGTAGGACTGAGGCTCCTGGTCCCTGGGGGCCACTGGCTCTCACCTGTTCGTTCTCCATCTTGAGCCTTAGCCAGTGGCTGAAGCTGGTGCGGCCACTGCTGTCCCCAGTGGCACCCAAGCTCCAGATCAAGGAGAAGACGAACCAGGGCTCGATCAACTCTACGATGCGACTCAGCTTTCCAGAGGGTATTTTTCTGAGGCCCTGGGGATGAAGGGAATAGTATCAGGCTGAGACAGGAACAGTATCAAGCGTCCTGAGGAAGTGGAGCAGGGGCATGTCTTGACCTTTGCTACACAGCTTTGTTTCTCTACAGCCAATTGGACCGGTGGTCTCGTGACCCATGTTGCACCAATCCGATTCTCTCTTTCAGGCCCCAGAGAGCAAGGAGAGCAGTGTGGGGAGAGGGACCAGGTGCATCTAGCCCCACTCTCAGGGCTGTACCTCTCTAGGCAGAAAGGACTTGAAGAAGCAGTCCAGCAGCTTGAGGAGGTTCATGGTCAGATTGCAGCTGATTGAGGCGATCACCTCCTTCACTGAGGACTGAACGAAGGAGATGGATTCCTGCAGGGAGCAGGCACCCAGTTCTCACGGCTGGCAGCCACAGTGCCCAAGGTTGTTCCGGGTTGGGGCCGGGGACATACCCGCGGGTCTCACCACCTCCACAGGAAGCTGACAAAGAGGGCCTTGAAATGCTCCTCGTAGGGCTTCAGCAAGGGTGGGGGGCAGCTTCCTCAGCCAGTACTAGATGAAGAGCATGAGCCCCAGGATGCTGGGCCCCAGGTACACCATGCCACAGTGGGAGACCGTAGCTGGTGAAGCTACAGCCGGGTCTTACACCTCGAACATCTTGCCTGGTGCCAAGATGAACCACATGAGTGGGCTGGCTGCCAGTCCCCAGGCCTGGAGAAAGGGCTGCAGGGCTGCAGGGGCTGCGGGGAGGGGCTGCACATCCTGTAAGTGGGCGGTGTGGGGCAGGCTGTGGGGCAGGGGCAGTGCTGGGTGGGATGCAGGAACCGCTGGGTCCTCAGCTGATAATGTGGCTCTCCCTGGAGCCCTGAGGAGGACCCCAAGTCAGGAGATTCCTGAGGTTAGCTGGCCAGACTGGGGTCAGGGCATTTTGGGGTCCCTGAAGGCCTGGGGACATCTGATGGGAACTGTGTATTTTGCTCCAGAGCCCTCCACCCCTGTGCACATAGACACAGGTCCACATTGACTGCCAGGTATTTGCTTTTAGAAGGATTCAAGAGCTGGACTCAGTGTAGACCCATGAGCTGCTCTTGTGCCCAGGCCATATCCCTCTTTCTCTGACAACTGCTCCTCACACAGCAGGCAGGTCCCTGTGGTGTCTATGCCATCCATCTCCCAGACCCTGGGCACACTGCCAGGGCCAGGTGCACACCTGACCCCACCTGACCTGACTGGGGCAACATGGCTGAAAGTGGGCCTGGGAGGCAAGAGGCAGCATCAGCCGGGAGTGGGACAGTGGTATCCTAGCTGAGGGCTCAGAGCACAAAAGAAAGAGGGAGTCTGTGTAAAGGGTGCCTGAGCACCGTACAGACACCTTCGATAGGTGGGAGCTCAGGCCAAGAAGGGGCACTAGGAGATGAGCCTAAGCTCCTGCTAGCAGGAGGGCTCTTGCTGAGTCACAGTGACAGCCTGAGATGTACCCATGGCCTTGAGAGAAAGGGGTGAGGGGGCAGAGTTTGGTCAGCATGATGCAGCCTCCAGGCCCACCCAGCCTTGGAGGAGAGTGGGCAGGTGGACAGGTGGGTGCACTTCCGTGAGCTTGATGATCTCCCCAGAGCTGAGGCACAGCTTCTTGTTGTCATCCAGCACCGTGTTCATGTTCTCAATCCAGATGGCGTCCACCGGCCCATCGAACATGTACCACTTCTTGATCGTGCTGGAGGTGATGGCCCCCACCCAAATGAGCAAGGAGAAAATCCCATCTGTCCTGCGGCACCAGGGAGGAGAGGGCTGGAGACATCAGGGAGGCAGTGCTTCAAGCACAGCTGGCTCCCAGGGAAGCCTGGGTGGGCGGGCTCTACTTTACATTTTCCTTTGATCTCTTTGTTCTTTTAAAAATTATAATAGGAAAAGTGGGACTTTTTGGTGTCGCATGGTGTAATGAAAACATGTGCTTATGTCTCTGCCCTGCTGAAGCCCCATTAAAGGTGAAATCCCAACAGGAAAAAGGCAGCAGGGGAGGAGGCAATAGCAGAGATGGAGGCAGTGCAGCTCTGGAAGACAATGGACAAGGATGGAGGAGGGTAAATGACAGGGCAGAGAAAAGTAGCTGCAGGAGAAGTGGCTGTCCCACCCCTCAGAACCCAGGGGGGGTTAGACCTCAGAGGTAAAAGCAGCCCACCAGAAGTGGGCTGGTGGGGCTGACAACGATGCTGTGCTTGGTCCAGCCTTAGGCTCCAGAACCATATATGCACGTCCTTGTAAAATCCAGTTTCAGTAAAGAACCCTGCTAAGTCAGTTTAGCCCGAACCCTTGATATCTGGTCACTCTTGAGGCTCCTTCCATGCACCACCCCCAGGCGACATCTGGTTACCCTGAGGCCTGTCTTCAGTTGGAATCCTGTTAGGTTGGTTCAGCCAGAATCCCCCTCACCACTGATGTTTCCTCTGGATTTTCCAACCACTGATGCTCACCCTGCCCCTTGGCTATAGATTCCCACTGGCCCATGTTGTATTCAGAGCCCAGTCTCTCCCCTTAACTATAAGGCCCCAGTGCAGTGGTCCCTGTGCCTGCCATGCTCCTGAATACGTACTTCCTCAGCATGCTTTAAAAAGTATCATTGAGGGCCCGGTGAGGTGGCTCACGCCTGTAATCCCAGCACTTTGGGAGGCCGAGGCACGCAGATCACCTGAGGTAGGGAGTTCGAGGCCAGCCTGACCAACATGGTGAAATCTAGTCTCTACTAAAAATAGAAAATTAGCTGGGCATGGTGGCACATGCCTGTAATCCCAGCTACTCGGGAGGCTGAGGCAGGAGAATCGCTTGAACCAGGAGGCAGAGGTTGCGGTGAGCCTAGATGGCGCCATTGCACTCCAGCCTGGGCAACAACAGCGAAACTACGTCTCAAAAAAAAAAAAAAAAAAAAGTATCTTTGAATAATTTTTTTTTCTTTAACAGGGGACTTTTTTCTGGTCTGACCCCCAGCCCCCGCGACCTACCTACATAAGAGACTGGAGTGGATATGGGGGAGAATCTTCACTAGAAATGGGGGAAGCAGTACAGGTTCACGTTGTGGAAGGTGGGCAACGGTCCCTCTCCATTGACCATCCCCTACAAGGCTCCCAGAACGCTGCAGCCAAGCAGACACCCCCAGCAGAGAACCGGAGACTCTTGTCTGGAGAAGCAGAATAGTCTTAGAGAAAAGCCCCTGAGGTGCCATGTCTCAGCAGTCTCCGTCCAGCTGCCCTTCTCCCATCTCAGTGCATTTCCCCTAAAATGCACACCCCGGCCTGGGAGCAGGGGCCTGGAGAGGGCCCACCAGCTTCTCTCAGGTCATGACAATGGCCAGATACTGCAGAGGCACTGAGCGTGTTAAGTCATTCTTGCCTTACCATAAGCATGGTGCCATTATTGTCCCCACTTTGCAGACGAGGGAACCATGGCCTGGGGGGTGAGGAGGGTCACTCAGCGAGGAAGTAGAATGGAGAATAGAATAAAAGTGCTACTGCAGAGCCCGCCCACTGGGCCAACGGAGGGAGGACCAGCGCCCACAGCCTCCAGAGGTCTGGGAGCAGGGCGTCACTGGGGAGGCTGGGGGGTCACTCACCACTCATGGGTGAGAAGGTCAAACTCCCCGTACAGCTGGCCCATCGTGATGGACTTGGGCTTGAGCACATAGTAGTTGACAGCCTCGTACATGCCACCACTGATGGATGGCTGCCCTTTCAGTGATGTCATGGCAGCTGCCAGGACTCCGTAACACTGGGAGACGGACCGCCTGAGAGTGAGGCTCCCAGAGAGCAGGGCTGGAGTGGGCTGGGGGCCGCGGGGAGGGGGAGGGGTATTCTATGCCAAGGGGCACAAATGGAGGCCAACCCCTGTTGAAGCTGCACCCCGCCCCCCTGCAGGCCCACTATCTGGATACTGACTGCCAAGCTTGGCTCTGCTCTGCTTACAGTATTCTGTCAAGCCTGTGGGGTCCGGCCCAGCATGAGGCTGCAGTCTGACCACCAAGGGGTCTCAGAGAGCCGGGTTTTACCCTGGTCAGGAAGCCTGGGGGACATGGCATGGGGCCCAAGGGTCAGAGCATGGGTTTGGGTCCTGGCCACACCACTAGCCTGTGTGACCTTGGGTGAGTCACTGCACTCCCTGAGCCTCAATTTCCTCATCTATAAAATGAGGACGGTGGTAGCACCTACACTGGCAGGCAGGCAGGTAGCCCCAAGCACTGAACTGGGCACAGAGTAGAAACTCTGTAAATGCCAGCCATTCTTTCCACTGTGACCACCATTCCTTCACAGCCGTTGGTCAGGTGGTCAGCCATCACCAGTTTGCTCAGTGTCAGCTGTCACAGGCCCCAACTTCAGCACCAGCCTGCTGAGAGCACCACCCCAAGTAAGTGCTGACTCCTATGAGCAAACTCCTAGAGACAAGATCCTAGGGTCAGTCGGGAGTTATAGAGACAGCTGCCAGCAGGCAGAGGCCAGGCCCACGGGGGTAGGGAATAAGTGCTTCACTTTGGCCCAAGAAGGGTGGTGGTGGCTATGGCCCTGCAGGTCGGGGGGTTCCTGCCAAAGGGATAGGGCCCAATTAGCCAGGGATGGCAAAGGTGACCTAAGGCTGTGAGGGAGAGAAGAGTTTGAGGCTTCATTCAACAAGCCTGCTGGGGTCGGGGGTGCAGGAGGTGACCAGAGGAGGAAGCATTCAAGCTGCAAGAGGAATTGAAGTGCAATGGAGGGCACCTGGGAGAGGCCTTGCAGGGCTGAGCAGGAGCACATCAACTGCCCGGGGTCCCGAGAAGGGCCCTGTGTGGCCAGGGCGACTGGCCATGGCTTCCCGGAGGAGCTCCTCCCCCAGCCCCACCAAAGGACCCGCTGGAGCAGGTGGGCTGGGATGAACTGATACCCTCATCCTACTATGAGGGGCGAGGGTTCAGGATGAGAGAGAGTCTATTTAAGGGCAGTGTCCCCCCAGCCCTCCCAGACACATGGTGGCCTTTGCAACAAGTCAGTGAAGGAAGGGCCCAAATGTTCTTTCTTTAGCGCAACGATGCCAGGGGTGTCACTCAACAAGGAACGTGGGCAAGTCCCGCTAGTGGGGTGGAGCCCAGAGGCCTCTGGAAGAGGTGAGTGATGGCTGTGGTGAGGTGGGCTGGGGTGCAAGGAATATGGCCTTGAAGCTCCAGTCACACCTCAGTGAGGGCCAGGCCCTGACGAAGCAAGGCCCAAGAGGAGCCCGGGGCTCTCAGCCCACACAGGAAGGAGGGCCCGGGAAGGGGACAACGCCTGCTCCCCCACCACCAGGCTAGTTTGTGGAGACCGCCGACACTGCCTGCTCTGGATTTCGGGAGCTGAGAGCTCCCAGCCTGCACACTTACTGTGAGGCCCCTGGGGCTGGGCTGGACTGTCCTGTCTCTGTCTCCCTGACCTGGACTCCAAGGTGGCCAGGGCCAGCCCCTCCACGAACACTCAGGGCCCGAGGCTCACCCTCCACATCCTTGAGGTTGCTGTTCCTGCAGGCCTCGTAGATGGCCTCGTCCAGGATGCCGTAGTCCGTGTCCTCCTTGATGGTGGGAAACAGGTCGGACACGATCCCAGAGAAGAGTTTGAGGTCCTCCTGCAGGAACTTGGGCACGTTCACGTCACGGATGGCCCGGAGGCAGATCAGCTCCTGCAGCAGGTGCTGGCTGAGCCTTCAGGGCGGTGGGCCAGCTGCGCTCCAGCTGCCCAGGAGCCCTCCCAGAGTTCCACTTCTGGAGCTCCCTGCTGGGTGGAGCTCACCTCATTCATGCGGGGGTTTTCTCGCTTGAGGTTCCAGCCGAGACTCAGTCTTCACTCGGGTCCTGGAAGTCATAGTGATCCTGTCGCCGTACAGAAGGAGGCATGGGTGAGCACTGTTCGTCTCCGAGGCTTCTGCCTGGAATGCGCTGCCTCCCACCTGGCAGCTGGCCAAGTCTCATCACCAGCTCACAGCACTTCCCTTGCAGACCTGCTGGGACCACCTACATGCCCAGCCTGGGCAGGTGCACCTTCTTTGGGCTTCCCGGGCACCCTGTACTTTACTGTCCTGATAGCCCCCTCCTTTATCGATACCCATCCTGCATCCTTTGGCCACTGTCCCAGCACATGGCCAGGGGCAGGAGGGCACTCTAGCCGTGCTGGAAAAGTGAATGAAGGAGTTTCCCATCTGTGCAACAATCAGCTTGTCCTTGATGGCCCTTGAGCTTCCTTCTAACATTCTCCCATAACATCTCTCCAGGCCCATCTTTTTGGCCACACCACTGTGGTTTTTCCCCCAGCCTGTTTCTCTTCATTACACAGTAAGTGTGTTGGAAATAGTTAAACTAATTATTCTGCCCCATGGTGCCCAACCAAGAGGGCTCCATCTAGACCCAACCCATAGACTAGCATATGTTCCAGAAATCTTGGACTTGGAGCTGCATGAAGAGGCTGGGCTTGACTTTGGGTCATTTCTACTTAGAAAGAGTTGAGTGCATTTCCAACACCATGTGGGATAGTTGCCTGATTAAAAGTACTAAGCATGCGTGTGGGAAACAGCACCCAGGAGTGCACTGTGATGAACTGCCACTGCTTTTCCTGGTAACAGGCTGCATCTCCTCTAGCTCATAGATTTTGGTGGACTGCATCTGGCCAAAGGTAGTACTGATTACCCCTTGCCACAGTGATTGGTGTTCATGGATGAGCAGGTGACCCAGAGAAGGCCCATTAGGGTGACAATTGTGATTTTTTTTCAGCCGCGAAGGAAGACAAACTGTTGCTAGTATGTCAGCCCAGAGGTGGGACTCATCTCTGCTGCTGCAAAGTGGGGGCCTGTTTGGGAACCAAGCTGAACAGGAAAGCTCATCCACCAGCACTGGTGCCTGGGCTGCCCCATCTGTCCTTGACCTGGCTCAGCGGCCAGAGTTGTGGAAGGATGGTGGTGCTGGGAGGCCTGAGGCTGTCCTGCCTGTCCCCCCACAAGGCCCAGGTGCACTTGCTCCCCAGCCTGGGGTTCTGAAGCTCTTGGTGCCCTAATGATCAAGGCCCTTGCACCTGAACTAGCCACACGGGCATCTGTTCCTGGCTCCTGCTCCAGCGCTGCTGTGTACTGCATGAGCCTGGCCAGACCCAGCCACCCAGGACCCCAGTGGCCCCTGGGGAAGGCTGACAGCCTGAGACATGTAACTCCCTATCTCCAAGGGTTGCTGGGAGAAGCCCACAAAGTAATGCCTGTAAAGCACTGGGCATAGAGCCCGCCCCTCAGCATGGTGCCCTGGAGGCTGGGAGCAGGCAGAAGTTCTCAGACCCTGGAATCCCATCAGGCAGGACCAAGACCTGGGAGCTGAGCTGCTCAGAAGACAGCTTGAAGGTGGTTGTGATCTTCTTAGCCAGCACACTGGCCTCTACAAAGCCAAAGGAATGAGATCTCAATGACAGTGATGCACTGGGAACCATCATGGCCATGGGTCGGAAGAGCACCTGGGACACACAGTGCACATGTGAACAGCAGACAGAGTTCACCCCCAGAGCACCCCAGCTTCATCCGGCCCTCCTCCCTAACGCTCTGGGACTCCCTGCTGCACCAAGCCTGCCACAGCTGAGGCTTTCACTCCCCTGAGGCTGGTAGCTCTGCCATTAGAGTGGATCCTTTGTGTTCATCCAAACCTGCCCCCACATGACTCCCAGGAGATGCCTCTCTTGGCTCCTGTTTTCCTGTTTCTCCTGAAGGCGCAGGGTGAATAGGTCTCATAAGATTCCCCCTCCACACCACGTCCATAGGCAGCCTGACTTCTCCCATGCCCTGAGGACAAGTCTGAGGCCCTGAGGCCTCCCCTCCATGGCTAGGGGACTGCCATAGGGAATCACAGTCCTGGAGTCCAGGCAACTGTGTCCTTGCATAAGTGACTTAGCGTCTCTGAACTCAGGCTAGAGCTCTGGTGCTTCCTGGGCCACTCTGGGCCTGCACTTGCCTTCAGATTGTCAGGCAGCTCCATGCACAAGTGCAGGGCCTGTTCACAGGATAAACACTGCGCAGGGATGGCACCAATGGGATCTCCACACCCTCAAACATGAAGCGTTCCACCTGCACTGGGACTAGAGTGTCCAGCCTTGTCCCCTCCTCTGAGTGGGCCCCTTGTCCCCTGTTGATGCCCCTGTCCTGGCTGTAGCTGGTAGGCCAGGCCTGGACCCCTGATCATGGGTTGTACCCTCTCTCAGGATCTGGCCTGAAACCTCAAGCCCCAGTGGCTACCCATGGCCTCCCAGCTCCTAGCTTCCAGGCCCTTGGAGGTCTCCCCCAAGACTCTGCCCCACTCGCCCACTCCCCTCAGTTCCCAGCCCCAGGCAAGCTCCAGCCTGGACTCAGGGGAAGGAGGAGGTAACTGCCAGCCTCAGCTCCTGTCCCCAGAACACAGTCCCCACGCTTCAAAAAGGCTAGAGAGACCAATGCCTGGGGGTTTACAGCTGTCAGATAAAATATAGGAGGGGACCCCTTCATCCCACAGAAGGCAGCTGCCCACAGACTGGCGTGAGGGTGTGCCCCCTGGGACAAGAGAGACTGGACCCAGGGCGGACCCTAGCGCCTGGCTTCTCAGCTTGCAATGGGGAGCAGTATGGTGGCGCGAGCATGGCAGATCTGAGGGAGTAAGATGGGGGCCCCCAGGCTCACCCGCTGCTCCTGCCTTCTGATGGTGGTGATCTGCTGCACCACCATGACAGCACCCCGATGTTGGATGTCTACTGAACCGCCTACAGGCCCAGGCCCCAGCACTGAGTGAGGCCAGAACATTGGATGGGGCACATGTGTTCAGAGCCCAACCTGGGCACCTCCCTCTGAGGGTCTCCTCCACTTGGGAGGAAGCCCTCAGGGCACCCACTCAGCTCAGTCTTCAACCCACTGCCACTCCCCACCCGGGGACCAAGCCCTGATGCCTATTACCCCCTTCTGTCCCCTCCACCATCCTTCGAGGCCCCTGTCAGGCAGTGCCCCTCACCTTAGCTCCCTCCCTAGGAGAGCTCGGCCGCCTACCCCATCCCAGCCATGTCACGCTTTCAGCCCCACCCAGCTGTGGGCCCTGAAGAACTTGCCCATGGCCAGAAGTCCAGCTGGTTTGTGCTGAACACAACACCCGATGGCCAAAGGCTCCTGCCCCAGGTCTTTCAGGTCTCAGTTTTGCCTGTGCCAGCTGGGCCAGCCAGGGAACCCCCAAACTTGAGGTGCAGGGCTCCCGACAGTGTCAGGTAGCACCTGCAGGAGAGAGAGGAGGGGGCTCCAGGCCACACGTAGCCTGGACACTCCCCCTTTCCTTAGAATTCTTCTGTGTAGCCTTCACCGCCCTTTGGGGGCTGGGTGCCCAGCCCTGCCTCCGGGGTCAGAACTGAGCCTGTGGACACCTGCCCAGTGCACTCCCCTCTGTCCCATTCTCACTTCCCACCCAGCTTGCCTAGGACTTCGGGGATGGCCAACATGTGGCCACACTTCACTTCCCTCACTCAGAACACAGCTTGAAAATCCAGCTGGTGCTAGACACAGGCAGCAAGATGACATGACTGACTGAGCTAAGAGAGAACTATTAGAAAAGGGCTCACCCGTGATGTCTCTCAGCTCAGTTCCTCTGGCACATTAAAGGAGAAACTGACGGATAAAAACAGGAAAGCGCATACCCATTAGATGCTCACTGAGTGCCACACGTGTGCTGAGAGCTCTACATGTATCAGCCTGGGCACCGGCCACCACCGTGAGGAGGCCTCAGAGTAAACTCAGGCACAGAGGGGTCAAGTCACCTGCCCGAAGTCACTCCGCCTGTGACGGGCAGAACTGAGGTCTGAGCCCAAAGCCCTTGGTCCTAACCCTGCACTGCTCTGATGGACTAGAACATCCCAGAGTGGCCATGGTCCCTGGATTCCTGGGCCAGAGAGAACTGGAGGGAGGGTCTCAGTGTGGGAAGGAGCAAGAGGGGAAACCTCACCTGTCGGTGAGGGGTGTGGTCACCAGCCTCCCACTGTTGCCCAAGTACTTGTAGCCATAGATGAACTCAGCATTCACAGCACAGATATATAGGTCATTATTTGTCCAGTAGTACCTGGCGGTGCAGGGAGATGAGGGCCTGGCCATGGGGCCATGGGCCACTGGGCAGGGTATACAGTCAAGGAGAGAGGATTCTTTCTGGGAATGAGGGCATCAAGGCACCCATACCCAGCTTATCCCAGAACCTCGAGGACAGGGACCAGCTTATTGCTAACTGACTTTCCTCTTTTCCCCTGCCCCTTCCTGGCAGCTGCTCTGGCCCTGGGGGCGTCCCACATCCTCACCTCAGCTGTGAGATCCACTCGAAGTCATTCACGCTGACCATGTTCTCCTGGATTAGCTTGCTCACCACGTCCTTGGCGTGGACCTCAATGACAATTAGCGCTGACAGCACTGCCCGCTGCATGTGGGACAGCTTATCCCGCACCAGGGTCACCAGATCACTGAGCTGCAGGAGTGGGGCGCACTGTCAAACATCAGGGTACCACGAGGAGGCTCACCCTCCCCTTTCACAGAGGGTGGGCTTCCGCCACTTGAACAGTCCCTCTATGTCCTGGGGGGGGCTCCTGATGGTCTGAATTGGGAGGGGAGCAGGGACTGGGCAGGGGGGAAGGAAGGAAGGAAGGAAGGAAGGAAGGAAGGAAGGAAGGAAGGAGAATGGAGGCACACACGTGGCGTCTGCCTCCCTGCAGCATGTGGTGCTGTCTGAACTCTCAGGGTCGGGAAGGGGAGCCTGGCAAGGCCGGAGCACAGGGCAAGGGGTGCTCAAATGCAGGAGGGACCCATGTAAGCCACTGACCCTTGGGGAGGGAGCATCACCTCAGGCCCATCCTTCCTGCGGGTGGCTGGTTGTGAGACACTTCAAGGGTGTCTGACCTCCCCTTTAGACCCAACCCCAGGCCTCTTCCAGGCTCAATATAGGAGAAAGCTCCTGGAGGGACTGGGCTCTCCTGTGCCATGTGGGCGGTGGCGGGGGACAGACAGGGGTCCTCCTGACTCCAACCTGCTGGTAGAGCTGGGGGAACAGTCAGCTTCTCTGACTCCATGTGTTTCCTGCCACCTCCACCCATGGTCCAGTAGGTCTGGCACCCAGCGATGGTCACCTGGCCAGGCTGGGGTTCAGTGTCTGGGTAGACAGCATGCGGTTGGACCTGGGACAGCCACAGCCCCAATCCCATTCTTTCTTCTTCCTCTGAATGCTGTCTATGCTCTGGCCTTTCAGACTTGGCTCCCAGTTGTTGATGCTAACAACCTTTCAGAGCAGGAAGCCCTTATGCTCTGGGCTTCTTGGGGTGGCAGAGATATCTCTGAACTTGACTCTGCAGGAATGGGGAGTCACCTAGAGCCCAGCTGCTGGTTATGGTCATGGAGCTGAGAGAACGACTGCAGGAGAGGGCCCAACCTGGAGCCTGGCACCCAGTGAGTGCTGGGAACCGCCTGACTCATTATAGTGAGTCCTACCCTGAGTGTGTGTGGAGAGGAAAGATCCCTACTCTGAGCACCCAGGGACTATGCTGCAGCCTGGGCACAGGCCGGGCTGGAGCAGGAGGGGCACTGAAAGGAGCAGAGAGGCTGCAGCTGGGTTGCATGGCTGCGCGGCTGCTCACTGGGGTGCACCTGATGGCCTCTCTCTCAGTGATGCCACGCTGGCTCATGCTGCCCACCTCCCTGCAAAAGCCGTGTCCCACGCTGCTGGGAGGGCATGAAGATTATCTGCACCTCCTCCCCTGGCTTACACGAGGATCTTAGTCCTCCTGGAACAGCAGCCAGCAGGTGGAGGACAGGAGGTCACCCCCAGGTGCCCAGATGTCAGCTGCCTGGTGCCCCAGTGGCTGAGCCTGCCCAGTGCCCTCCACCAGGGAAGAATTTGCCTCTGCATCCCCAGAGAGTCTTGAGCCCTGGCCAATGGCCTTCCCAGGCTGGATGGCCTGCTTTCTCCCCAGCAGTGGTCAGGGCCTGCCCAGGCCCAAGCAAAGGCAGATCTCAGGGGGGAAGGAGTACACCACCTTGCATGTCCCCCCGCCCCTCCCAGATGAGGGAAGACAAGGCAGGTCACAGGCCTCTGGGCCCTGGCCTGCAGGCTGGGTGGGGACAGGGAGCCCCAGGTTGGAACCAGGCCTCTAGCCCTGGGATCGCAGACCTCCCACAGCAAGGCCCAGGTGAGCCTCCTGCCACCAGGAACGCCTGAGGCACGCCAAAGGCCTACTCTGCCAGAGAGACATTCTCCTGGAAGACGCCTGTGCCCTGCGCAGCCCACCAAAGGAGCACTCTCAGCGTTCAAGCAGTGGCCATGTGCATGTTTGGGTCCAGTCCGCCATGATCTCTAGTGCAGTTCATCATCTGACAGGAAGTAGAATCTGCCAGGGGAACAGGAGGGCCGGGTCGTAGAGCTCCCAGCCGCCCAGCCCACTGGGACATCCCCACCCCAGCCTGAGCAGGGCTCCTGACTGGCACTGCTGGGCACAAGCATATGCACAGCCAGCAGTGCCTAATTTGGGAAGGCTAAGGCCTCTTGGCCCCAAGATACTCACAGCCCTTCAAACGTCCAGAATCTGGTTAAACCCACAGTCCTGGAAGCATCCTCACTTGATCACTGCAATGGGACCACAACAGAAATGGGCAGTGAGCATGGTCCAGGTAGCAAGGCAGCCTCATCCCTGCCTGGGTTCCAGACACCAGCCAGATTCTCCCTCTCTGGGGCCTGGGAAGGAAGACGGGCAGGCCCCCTCCCTGCTTGTGGCTACATCCATCAGCCCCACAGAAAACCCACAACATAAACAAGCAGAGTTTGTTTTGCTGCACTGTCAGGCCTGATGCCACAGTGCCCACGCCTGTAATCCCAGCACTTTGGGAGGCCGAGGAGGGTGGACCACCTGAGGTCAGGAGTTTGAGACCAGCCTGACAAAAGTCACAAGAATCCCACCGGTCAAATAAAAAAAAGAGACCCAGCTGGGCATGGTGGCGATGCCTGTAAAATCCCAAGCTACTTGGGGAGAGCTGAGATAGGACCTGTCTCAGCCTCCTGGGAGGTGAACCAGGGAGGTGAAGGTTGCAGTGAGCCAACATTGTACCATGGCACTCCAGCCTGGGCAACAAGAGCAAAATCCTACCAAAAAAAGAAAGGAAAAGAAAACATATAATGCATTCCAGGTAAAACTCACAGTGACTGTGCTCTCTAAGGAGTGTTCCCTGAGGCTGGGGAGCTCACCTGGTGTATGGCCAAGAACAAATCCCTCAGGCTTGTCCACCAGCCTTTCTGTGTAGGGAGGGGAAGAGACTAGGAGGCTACCAGCAATGTGACCAGGGCCCTTGGGATCCCAGCTGCCCCTCCCACCTCTACCTGAGCGGCTCCTGCTCCCAGGGCATTCTTCTTGCTACATGATCTTCCAGATCCGCCCATGGCCTGGTAGCTGCTCTCCACACAGGTGGCAGCTGCTGCTGATGTCCTCAAGATGGGCTCCAGGCCAGTTGGTGACCACTGACAGTTCAGCCACCTCCCAAACCCCTGGGAAGGCAGAGGTGGAGAGACTGTCAGGGTCCAAGCTGGGGTTTGTCCCAATGACTGAGACATTTCACCCCACCAGCATGTTGGGCAGAGCACTGGACACCAAAGCCAGTGTCTACAGGGAGATTTCTAGATGGTGCTGTCATCTGTGATACCCAGGGAACAAAGAGGGATACAGGGATGCCTGCCCTCCAGAGGTGTCCCCATCCCCAGGCCTAAGCCTGCACAGGGGAGCTGCTCTTCCAAAGGGAGGGCTCACACCAGCCCAGCATGGTGAGACCGTGCTGCCTGGGAGAGACAAACCTTCCCAGCAAGCACCCTTCAGTCCACCCCAGGATTCTCATTCAAACAACTGGCGAGAGTCCTGCAATACCTCTGAAACATGAGTCCACAGAGACATCTTTCTGCAATGAGCTTACTCTCATACCTGCACCCATTCAGAATAAAATTTGTCTTCCCACTGCAAACCCACTCACCATTCATTTCTTCCTCATGGGATGTACCAGTCAGTGTGTCAGATCACCAGCTAAGGCCCTGCGGGGCACTAGAAGTTCCCAGGAATGAGGCTCATCCCCAGGGGCCCACCAATTAAGGGGCCTGATCTGCCCTGGGATCATGGGGCCCATAGTAATCAGAGACTGACAATGGCCTGAAACAAACCCTTGAAGGAGGTGCAGGTTTGTGAGGGCCGTCGCATGGGCCCGGAGGAGATGGCATGTCACGAACCCAGCCTAAGCTGCAAAGGAGCAGAGGGGGGACCTGGGACAGGCCACCCACTGCACCCAGTGGTCCAGGGCACAGACAGCCTCCCAACCCGCTCTCTGGCCTTCGCCAAGGTCCTGAAACAGCCTTGTGGGAGGCCCCTGCAGAGACACATCACAGCCTATCCCATCCCTTCAGGGCTCTAGGGTGTTCTCCCCACCTCTCAAGGGCTCCTGAGAGCCCAAGACAAGTGCAGTCCCTGGTGGCCCAGTCCCTCAACCAGGGTAGCCTGGGTCAGACAGTGAGGTCTGAAGCTCAGGGACAGGTGGAAAGGGGCACCCAGGCGCCTTGGGGCTTCCAGCCAGACCCGGCCCAGAGTGTCAGGTATTGAGGTCCTGCCTGTCCCCAAGATCAGGCAGCCCCTAGAGACTAAGAGCCAGGTTCCTGTACCATCCCCCAGCCATTTTGGGACCCAACAAGCGCCCAAAACCCCTGTGACCTGCCTCCATCCCAGGCTGAACCCATGATGGAGAGCCCTGTCCAAGGCAGGCTGGCCCGCCAGAGCCTGGTGGAATGGGGTAAGTGTAATCTAAGTGATGTTTAACCCCACCCCAGACCACCAGTATGCCTGTGGCTGGCCTCAGTTGTGGCTAACAGGTTCATCAGGAGGGCCACCTGGGTCAGCTTCATTTGTTCTCCCAGGAGTTGATGAGCTGCTCAAAGAGCTTCTGTAGTGTCGATAAATATGATCGCATGTAGCCACCCAGCCATGAGGCCTCAGCCCAGCTCTTCATAGGAAGGAAGGTTCTGCCTAGTAGCATTGAACAGATGGTCAAACCACCCTCTCCAACTGGTCCAGCTCTGGGGACAGCCTGGCTGAGTCCTGGGAGGCTTAACCCTGACATCTGACCAGTCCTGCCCAGGGAAGCAGCAGACAGTACCTGGCCATGACCACCATATGGCCACTCTGGCAAATAATCTCGGCTTGTCTGACAATAAATCCCATGTGAGCCCCTCATCTGAATTCAGGGCCAATTCACTCTTTTTTTTTTTTTTCTGAAGTGAAGTCTGCCGGTTTCCAGGTTGGAGTATTAGCAGCACTGGTTCACTGCAATCTCTGCCTCCCAGATTCAAGCAATTCTCCTGCCTCAGCCTCCCGAGTAGCTGGGATTACAGGCATGTGCCACCACACCCGGCTATTTTTTGTATTTTTAGTAGAGATGGGGTGTCACCATGTTGGCCAGGCTAGTCTTGAACTCCTGACCTCAAGTGATCCACCCGCCTCGGCCTCCCAAACTGCTGGGATTATAGGCGTGAGCCACTGTGTTCAGCCCAGTTCACTGTTACACATGTGCTGCACGTAGTTGTACGCCTTACATGTTGGGGAGAACAACTAAGGTTAGGAGGAGTGTGGGCGTTGGTCTCACCTCCGGCATTTACTGTGTCACCCTGGCCAGTTGCTGAACCTTTCTGAGCCTTAACTGATTTATCCGTTTGTTTGTCTGTTTGTTTGTTTGTTTCCTTTTGTTTTGTTTTGAGACAGGGTCTCAGTCTGTCTCCCTGGCTGGAGTGCAGTGGCATAATCACCGCTACATCCCCGCACAGCTCCTACAGCTGTAACGTGCCACCGTCACTAATATCTTACCTTCTGTAGAGATAGTCTCCCATGTTGCTCACGGTGTCATCCTTAAGCTCCGGGTCAGCTGATCTTTCATCCTCAGCCTCCCAAAGTGCTGGGATTACAGGCATGTGTCACTGCACCCGGCCTGACTCATCTGTTAAATTGAGGCTAATGCTATTAGCTCCTTCCCCTGGGCTTCTCTTCCTTTGGTGAGGAGTAACTAGCATTGGCTAGCAATGGTGGACACTGTCAAGAATTTTATGTGCATTATTAACTCACTTAATAGAACGCATCTCAACCCCTGGGCCTCATGACCCCAGGGATGGGGCTTATTACTGTCATCCTCCCAAGTGGCTGTGGTTGCCAGAGCAGGAGGCCAGGCTGGAGTGGCTGGGCCTGCTGGTGGCTGCCCACCTGCTCGATGGCGTACTCCTTGCCAGCCACCTTGGCCACCTTGCTGATGCTCTCCATATGGTCCTGCAGGTTCATCTCGAGGCAGCGAGCAAAGGTCAGGTTGGCCTTGGGCCTGACATTGATGTTGATCTGGTTGGACAATGTCTCCCAGTGCCGGTTCTGCATGCCAGGGTTGCGCAGCCCCTGGATCAGCGGGATGTATGGTTTGAACTCCTCGATGCAGGCCTGGATGTCCAAGGCCACTTCCTGGCAGGCTGCCGGGTAGGAGAGAAAGGCATGAGAGGCAGGTGGCAGAGGCAGAGAGGAGGGGATTGTCCGACTTGGCTCCCTACCTGGCATGTCCTTGAACTGCTTCACACACTTGTGCATGGTCTTGAAGGCTTCAACCACGTTCTTCTCCAGCTGCTCAGCATCGATGGTGGAGAGGGGGTCATTCATCCAGCTCTCCGACCAGCGCAGCCAGTCAGAGGCTGTGGTCCAAAGGTCCAGGTAGGGTTGGAACACCTTCACCATCCTGGAGAGCTTGTCATACTGCAGGGAGAGGAGGGCAGGGCTGGGGCTGTCTTGGGACGCTCCCCAGTCTCTCTCCATGTTGCCCCCTCTTGGGCCAGGTCCCCTCCCTCTCCCTTGCTCCTGGCTGATGTCCCTGACCCTGCCCTCACACACCTGGGCCTGGCCTCCCTTCTTCTCTTCCCACCTGAGATCTGGGCTCTGAGCTGTTGCACCAGACCTGGGCTGACCCTCAGGCCCCCTGCCTGGTACCAGGGGCCTCCTCAACCTGAGGGCCAGGGTGGCCATTCCACCTGCAGCCCAGCTTTTGGTCCCACACCTAAAACGCCAGAGAGAGAGAGCTTCTCCCTGCCTCCCAGACCACATGAGCCTCCCAAGCCTGGGCGCTAAATGTGGTTCCCAGGAGGCCCACATTGGCGATGGGCAAGCTGAAGATGCGCTCATGGTTGCTGTAGAGCATGGCCAGCTGCTGGCAGTCCTTCAGCTGCTTCTTGACATGCTGCACCTTGTTGGCGATCGCGTGTGCCCACAAAATCTCCACGTGGATGGAGAAGCCAGCTACCACCAGCTGCAGGCCAAGAAGCAATGGGTCAGATGCCCCTGCAGCCCTACTTGTGTCCACGCCTTCCCATGCAAACCCAGGGAACCGGAGGTCCCAGACGCCCACCTCCTAGCCTGCAAGGAGGAGGCTACCCGGAGAGCAGGTCTCAAACTCCATAGGGAAAGACCCCAGTGCCCTGACACACCTGCCCACGTCTAGTAGGCCACCTTCACACAGGACACAACAGAAGAGCCAATTTACCACCTGAATCTTGAGCTTGCTGCCTAGGGCAGAGCATCTCTTGCCCTTTGGGTCTGGCCCTTCTTTTCAGCCATTTATTCATTCATCCATCTGCTCGCCCATCACCTGTTGACTCAGCACCTCCTGAGTGCAAGAAGTGAGGCCAGGCAGTGGGCGACTGGGGCTGGCTGGTCAGTTTGACTGACCCATGCTTTTGCACAGTGGTAGAGGCCTCAGGCAGCCCTGAAGCAGTCCCGTGCAGCCCACAGGCTTCTGGAAAGACTAGTAGCAGGACCTGGGCTCCAGGGAGAGGCAGTAGCAGTGCCCTGTGGTGCTGTGGGGAGGGAAGTGTAGTGCAGGCATTCCAGATGAGACCCTGGACAATTAACAAATTGTTAATTTGTGTCAAGCACTGTACTAGGCATATTATATACATAATCTATTTACTCTATATAGCCACAGTATAAATTAGTTACCATTATAATCCACATTTTTCAGATAAGGAAAATGAGGCACAGAGAATTTAAGAAATATATGTAAGTTACACTAGTAGGATGTAGCAAAACCCACATTTAAACCCACACTTCTCCCCAAAGAGCTTAAACTCCTAACTTTTATGTTATACTGATTTGGTACTTATCACTTTTGAATCTCAGTTTTCATCTAGGAAGTATACTACTTCATTTATTCATTAATTCATTCAGTCGTTTCGTTGTCTACCATGTGCTAGGTTATACTGAGGTGTAGGCACAAGGATTAACCAGGAAGAAAACAGACTGTGTATGCTGTCAAGGGCATAACTTTCTAGTGAGAAGAGTCAGACAGCCAGGAAATAAATGACTGTAACATGTCATGTGGTGACAAGAACTTTTATGAAAAATGAAGCAGGCTAAAGTAGAGAGAAAGGGTTGTATTAGAAGCACATTTTATATCATATGTGGAAAATTCTGGTAATGAGACATTTGAATAGCAAGAAGAAGATTCTAGGCAAAAAGTAAGACAAATTTAAGTAGGAGGATGTTCTGGGAAGAATGTGTCCATCAGTGAGGCCAGAGCAAAGTGCTCAAAGGGAGGATGGTAGACGACAGTTTCAGAGCAATGCCAGGAACTAAATAATGCAAGGCCTTGGAAGACATTGTGGTCAGTTACTGTCCAGCTAGGAGACTGAAACTGCACAGTCATTTGAATAAGGAAAATCGGGTTGGGCAAGCTTGTGAAAGGCAATGCAAACACACACACAAAATAGGGACAGCAAATTCAGGGAGCTACCACTGCACTCTACAGCGCTTCAGGCAAGCACTGCAGGAAGAAACAAATCTGGAAGGATCCCCCACACACACCAGAGCTGAGTGCTAGACCTCCTTGGAGAGGGTGAGGATGCGGCCTGCTTGACAGCAGAGAATTTTGCTGAGTTTCTACACTGACTAAACACTGGGAAGCTGCTCCCCTAGGTGCTGCCTGTGACCTGCTCTGTCCCCAGAGAGGTGATGGCCACTGTTGGCTGCTGTCCCCCACAAGAGCAAGCTAAGAGCAGCACTCAGAACTAGGAAGAAGGGTTCCATCCTTCTCCAGCGTCCCTCCAGCAGATGCTGCAGAGTTTCACACCATGCCACAGACAAGGCAAAGCCGGCGAGCAGGGTAAAGGGGGGAGGTTTGGAACTGATGGTAATCAGCTCAACAGTGCAAGAAAAATGAGTTTTCTTTTGAAAAGACGTTCAACATCGGAGATCATTAGAGAAATGCAAATCAAAATAACAATGAGATACCACCTCACACGACTCAGAATGGCTATTACTGAAAAGTCAAGAAACAGCAGATGCTGGCAAGGTTCTGGAGAAAAAAGGAACACTTAGGCACTGTTGGTGGGAGTGTAAATTAATTCAGCCGTTGTGGAAGACAGTGGCAATACCTCAAAAACCTAAGACAGAAATACCATTCAACAAAGCAATCCCATTACTGAGTATATACCCAAAGGAATATAAATCATTTTATTATAAAGACACATGCATGTGTATGTTCATTTCAGCACTAGTCACAATAGCAAAGACATGGAATCAACCCAACTGCCCATCAATGATAGACTGGATAAAGAAAATGTGGTATATATACACCATGGAGTGCTATGCAGCCATAAAAAAGAATAAGATCATGTCCTTTGCAGGGACATGGATGGAGCTGGAGGTCATTATCCTTAGCAAGCTTATACGTGGGAGCTAAATGATGAGAACACAGGAATGAGGGAACAAAACATCAGCCCATAGTGGAGGGTGGGAGGAGGGAGAAAAGCAGGACAAGAAACTAATGGGTACTAGGCTTAATACCTGGATGATGAAAGAATCTATACAACAAACCCCCATGACACAAGTGTACCTATGGAACAAGTGTGCATATGTACCCTGAACTTAAAAGTTAAATTAAAAAAAAAAAAGAAAAGATGAGTTTTGTCCTCATTTAAAGGATTTGAGCCAAAGGGTGACATTTTGTTTTATTTTTTTATTATTTATTTATTTATTTATCTTTGAGACAGAGTCTCGCTCTGTTGCCCAGACTGGAGTGCAGTGGCGTGATCTCAGCTCACTACAAGCTCCACATCCCAAGTTCATGCCATTCTCCTGCCTCAGCCTCCCGAGTAGCTGGGACTACAGGTGCCCGCCACCACACCTGGCTAATTTTTTTGTATTTTTAGTAGAGACTGGGTTTCACGGTGCTAGCCAGGATGGTCTCGATCTCCCGACCTCGTGATCCACCCACCTCAGCCTCCCAAAGTGCTGGGATTACAGGTGTGAGCCACCGCGCCCGGCCAGGGTGACATTTTAAATGATATTTTTGAAAAATCAGCTACGTGTTGGAAAGACACACAGAAGGCTATGCAGCATCTATAGAAGCGACAGGCTACACCAGACCTGAGATGATAGTGGCTGGGTGGAGTGGCAGCAGTAGACCTGTAAGAGATGCTTGGATTCACAATATGTTTTAAAAGAATCACCAACACGATCTACTGATGAATTGGTTTGGAGAATGAGAGGAAGACAGTAGTACCAGAGAATTCCAGATTTCTTATGGAAGAATAGAAGTAACATTTACTAGATGGTAAAGACTGAATAAAAGTGAAAAACAGTGAGCTTCTCACTTCAAGAAAAACTGACAATATCCTATATATCAGTGATAAAATTTAAAATCTGAATTAAAAACAAGAATTTTGGAAAACTTTTATCAACTACTGTGAGCCAGACTCCTGTCCAAACACCTAAAGATCTTTCTGGTTAGGCCGGCAATGATTTAACAAAGCTGTTGTTTATTTGACATTGTATAATGAAATGTGCCAACATTTAAAAGATCTGCTTAACTCCATGAAACAATGTCTAATGGGTGATATTATAAAATTGGGCATGGGTAAAACTTAATTAAAAGTATAAGATGGAACAACAGATTTTAGAGTAAATTTAATCTTTTTTAAATCTTAAGAGTTTTAGGAGTTTTCATATTTAAGGTTCCAGATTCCACATTACAGCTAACTTTTAAGAAACTACCCCTTTAAAATTTTCAGTGTAGTATCAAAGAAGATTGTCCCCCATTACCTCAAAAGGTTATTAAAATACTTCTCCCTTTCCAACTATTTTTCTGTGAGACCAGATTTTCTTCATACACTTGTTTAAACTCAATAACATATTTTAACAGATTAAATGTGGAGTTAAATATGATAATCCAGCTACAATCTATTAAATCAGACATTAAAGAGGTTAATAAAACTAAGATAATACCACTCTTCACATTAATTTCTATTTTGTTTAATTTTTCTTGCAAATTTATTACTTATGTTAACACATAATGAGTTTGTCATCATTGCTTTGAATCAGCTAACATGCTTCTTTCAATTTATCAGATTCAGTTTTAATACGGTAAATACCTACACATATAATACAAATAAATAAAATTACTCTGTGGTCCCCAATAATTTTTATGATTATAAGGAGTTCCTGAAGCCAAAAAGTTTGAAAACTTGTCTTTATTCTTTTGTATTGTAATTTTCATTCCGTTTTCAAGACTACATACTTGCTGTCCAGAAAGACTCAAGTTGAAAAAAGACTGAAAACTAACCATAAATTTAATACACAGACCATTACTAAATTAACAAAAAGGTGTATTTATCTCTCTTTTAAAATTTATGTCATGTTTGACTAGAAGAACCTTACTTACATTATCAATCATATTTTTTTCCCTTAACCTCTGAATCTGGAAATATCATGCATAGTTGTACCTTTACCAACTCTTTCACATTAAGGGCTACCAAGGATCACATTTATCCAAAAATGTAAGGAAAGAAATGATAGAAACACAATATTTGTCCCTTGGGAACTATGGGTTTAAGTTCTCAAAGGAAATGTCTAGTTGTTTTAATGTGAATAAGAGTTGTCTTTTTTCTGATAGGAGGTATAGTATTCCACCTTGTGCTACTCATGTTATTTGGCTTTCATGAATTTCTGTCCTTCCCTATTTTCAGAGCACATGCATTTCCTAACATCTTCATATTTCTACCACGTCCATCCGCTAAGCTTTCCCCAACTTGTAAAATAACATAATGCCTTGGAAATGAGAGCAAAAAACATGGACTCCTCCAAGTCAGCAAGATTAATCTTCATTCTTAATTTCTTTAAATTTTAGACTGTAATCATGTGCATAAAATATGAATATACTGCTTAAATGCAATACTTATCTATAAATTTCATACCCAAGTCAAAATAATCATGAAATAAACATCTACAAATTCAATACTCAGATCAAGTTTCCTCAACAGTCTAGAATTTCCCATCTGCCATTTCCTCAATCACAATTTACCTTTAATAGTAGTCGCTGTGAAATCTCCTACCACTTTCTCAGGTGCTTTTTGTCTTGCTTGCTTTTTGTTGCCTTTTCTCAGCACTTCTTGCCTTTTTTTGATGAATGTAGATTTTCTTAAACATTCATTTTATTCCCTTTAAAGGGTTTGGAATTTATACACTTTTACTCACCTGTTAGTAATTTACTAGAAATTACAATTTTTTTTTTTTTTTTGAGACGGAGTCTTGCTCTGTCATCCAGGCTGGAGTGCAGTGGCGCGATCTGGGCTCGCTGCAAGCTCCGCCTCCCCGGTCCAAACGATTCTCCTGCCTCAGCCACCCAAATAGCTGGGACTACAGGCCTTCACCACGCCCAGCTAATTTTTTGTATTTTTAGTAGAGACAGGCTTTCTCTATGTTGACCAGGCTCGTGTTGAATTACTGACCTCATGATCCACCTGCCTTGGCCTCCCAAAGTGCTGGGATTACAGGCGTGAGCCACCTCACCCAGCCAGAAATTACAATATATTTTTTGACTCATCAAAATTTAATAGTTATTAATTCTTTTTACTATTGTTCTGGAAAATGCAAGGAAGGACCTTAATTTTATTATTCCTTCTCTTTTTTCTTTTTTTTTTTTTGAGACAGAGTCTCACCGTGTCACCCAGGCTGGATTGCAGTGGCTTGATCTCGGCTCACTGCAACCTCTGCCTCCTGGGTTCAAGCGATTCTCCTGCCTCAGCCACCCAAATAGCTGGGACTACAGGCGCCCACCACCACCCAGCTAATTTTTGTATTTTTAGTAGAGACAGGCTTTCTCTATGTTGACCAGGCTCGTGTTGAATTACTGACCTCATGATCCACCTGCCTTGGCCTCCCAAAGTGCTGGGATTACAGGCCTGAGTCACCGTGCCCAGCCCTGTTATCCCTTCTCACATGTACTTGTACTTGTGTTTCGTGAATTGGGTCTGTGCTATGTATTTAATATCCCCAAGGCATTGCTGTTTTAGTCCATTTGTGTATTGTCAAGATATCTGCCACTTTTGCTGCTCTCCATTCATCCCTGAATCCTTGAAAATATTTATTTATCATCATTTTGCTTTTTCTTCTTTCTCAATAAACATGCTAGAATTTCACTTCGGGTCTATCTGCTGATAAAAAAAATTTCTGTCAGTTTTTACTTATCTGAACATGTTTTAATGTTATCTTTATTTTTAAAAGATACTTTGGTTGTGTAGGGAATTTTTTGACTAGCAGTTAGTGTCTTACATCACAGTGAAGCTCTACTAATTTCTACTTGTTTCTTGGTTTTCTGCAGCTTCATCACCAGGAGTTTGTCTTTCTGAAATTGTAGTTTATTATATTTCATTAATTTTAGAAAATTCTCAGCAATTGGGTCTTTAAATATTTTTCTGTCCCATTCTTATTTTCTTCTCTTTTCTTCAGTGCATATTAGATTTTATTATTAAATATCCTCAGTAACTCTTAAGCTCTTGTATCCATATATCTTTATGAATGTATGTATAAACATGCATATTTTTTCTGGTTAGTTTCTTATGATATCAATTATAATTCACTGCTTCTTTACTTAGCTGTGTCTCATTTGCAGTTAAACTCATATATTGAGTGACGTTTTTCTTCCTCACATTTTTTAGTCATAATTTTTGTGTGTTATTTACCCTAATCTGCCACTTTTATACTTTCTACTTTCTTGCTGAAGTTTCCAAGCTTGACCTCATGTCTTTGAATATAGTAATTCTAGTTGCTTTGACATACTTTTTTCTTTTTCCTTGGCATCTGTTTATTCCTTCTGACAGTGTCTTTTTTTCTTCATTGACCCTCATATCTTTGAGCAAATGTACAAAATATAGTGGTGAACAACTGGTTTTGTCTGTCTTTAGAGGCCCAACTAATGTTTTCTTTCTCAAATGATTGCTATTTGCTCGTGCCAGAAGTATAAGGACAATCAAATTCTGAATTACTTTCATAAAAATTTGGAGTTGGAACCTTTTTGGGGCACTCAGGTGGAGAGCAGCCAGCCTGCTGTGGTGATTGGGTGAATTCTGGTTCCTTCTCACTGCTTTAATGCACCAGCAGCCTTTAATATCCATGACCGAACTGGGGGCCTCTGCAAGACTAAGAGAGGTTTAACACAACCTGGGTAGACACCCCATCTGAAGTAACAAATGGCTCCAGGGCAAAGCAGCTCTTATTTCTCTAGATGCTGTTTCTCTCCAAATCTCAGCCTGACAATTCTTGGCTGTGCATTAACTCAGTTACTGTTTAAAAAAATTAAATTATTGCCTCTGATTTATTTTTATTTATTTATTTATTTATTTATTTATTTTTTTTGTGATGGAGTCTTGCTCTGTCACCCAGGCTGGAGTGCAGTGGCACAGTCTCAGCTGACTGCAAACTCCACCTCCGAGAATCAAGGGATTCTCCTGCCTCAGCTTCCCAAGTAGCTGTGACTACAGGCGCACGCCACTACTAGTTTTTGTATTTTTAGTAGACACGGGTTTTCGCCATGTTAGCCAGGCTGGTCTCGACCTCCTGACCTCAGGTGATCCACCCACCTCAGCCTCCCAAAGTGCTGGGATTATAGGCGTGAGCCACCGTGCCTGGACCTGATTTGTTTTAAAATGTTATTTTACATACAAAACTTAATTTAAATTATTCTAGGGTACCTGGTCTGTCTTTATCAGAAGTATAAGTCTGACATTTATTCATCATAAAAAATGGTATTTGAAATTTTCTCTCACTTGTGTTGTTTTGTTGTTGACCTCAAAAAGTTATCTCATAAAAAGGTTCTTATGTCTGATAATATTGTTTACCTTGACAAATAATTTTTTGTTTATTTGTGCCATTTTTGAAACTTTTATATTGTAATTGGTTAGAAGAAAGGAATTAAAAAATGTTTTAAACTGGTGTTAGAAAGCAGTGCTTACTAAGGACGTATGTGTTAAAAGAGAAATGGCAATATTTGTCAAAATGTCTATGCAAGCACCTAATTTGAATGTATGCTGTACTGCAAATAAAATGTTTATATTTATAAATGTCTTATTTTTTGTCGCAGCATAGAATTATGTTTAAAAAGACAAAGGCTCTAACAGTAATAGCCACTGCTGTCTCTTGGAGTTAGTAAATGTGGATTGTGGCTGCTTTAGATATTTTGGGATCCAAGGTCAGGTTGTGAGGTAGTTTTCTTATCAATGGACTATGATTACTGACTATGGTTACTGAACTATCAAAAATAACATATGGTGAGGTTTTTGTTTGTTTGCTTTTATTTTTTGAGACAGGGTCGCACTGTCACCCAGGCTGGAGTGCAGTGGCATGATCTCAGCTCACTGCAACCTTTACCTCCCAGGTTCGAGTGATTCTCATGCCTCAGTCCCCCAGTAGCTAAGATTACAGGCAAGCACCACCATGCCTGGCTAATTTTCTTTTTTTTTTTTTTGGACAAAATCTTGCTCTGCTACCTGGGCTAGAGTGCAACACTGTGGTCTGGAGTCAGTGCAACCTCCGCCTCCCGGGTTCAAGCAGTTTTTCTGCCTCAGCCTCCAGAGTAGCTGGGACTACAGGTATGCGCCACCACACTCAGCTAATTTTTTGTATTTTATAACAGAGATGGGGTTTAACCATATTGGCCAGGCTGATCTCGAACACCTGACCTCCTCTCACCTCAGCATCCCAAAGTGCTGGGATTATAGGCATCAGCCACCGTACCCGGACTAATTTTCGTATTTTTAGTAGGGATGGGGTTTCACCATGTTAGCCAGGCTGGTCTCAAACTCCTGACCTTAGGTGATCCACCGGCCTTGGCCTCCCAAAGTGCTGGGATTACAGGCATGAGCCACCAAGCCCAACCTATATAGTCAGTTTTAATCCAGATATAAAAGATGAAGAGATCATGCAAAGATAAAGACTTTTCAGATAGTAAATGGCCAAATAGCTCAAAATTATGATTTTTTCTTACATTTTAAAATTTTTAATTATTATTATTCTTCTTTTAGAGACAGAGTTTTGCTCTGTCGCCCAGGTTGAAGCACAGTGGCACGATATGGCCTCACTGCAACCTCCGTCTCCTGGGTTCAAGCCATTCTCCTGCTCAGCCTCCCGAGTAGCTGGGACTACAGGCGCACGCTGCCACACCCTGCTGATTTTTTGTATTTTAATAGAGACGGGGTTTCACCATGTTGCCCAGACTGCTCTCAAACCCCGGAGCTCAGTCTGCCTGCCTCAGCCTCCCAAAGTGTTAGGATTATGGCGCTAGCCACTGCTACCGCTATTTTTCATTATTTTTGCTGCCATAAAGCAGTATGGGAGAAGGAACAAAGAAATCTGTAAGAGGTGTGCTCAACCAGTTGTAAACACCAGCCCCAAATTGTCTGTTATTAATTGTTGGTACTGAGAGTTCACAGTGAAATAGAACAATCAGAAAACATGGGCAAATAAAATTATTAAAAATTCATCTCTATGATGTGCCATGTTCTGAACAGGCAGTTTCTGAGTGTCCGGGCGATCTGTACAAGAGAGTTGTTATTTGGTCAAGGACACATGCATTTTTCACTCTAGAAGAATGTCATCATTTTCTTGAAGTAATTGCAGTGTTCCTACTCTGTATCAAACAGCAAATATCTCTGAGTCCTAAGTCAGCAGCGTAGTTATTATTTGATTTTTTCCAAGTGAATAAAATGAAAAATAAAATGTTATGTCACAATCCCAAAACACTGCTGGCATATGGAATAGTTGAGATGATAGAACATGATTTTACAACTCCAAACTGAAAATATCTATCCAAGCAATTGCATCCCTGAAAAACGATTATATTGTCTGGCAAAAGACTCTCTCATGATAGGAAGTTTTTCTAGATTTTTCTAGAAATAGAGACAGGGATTAAATTTTATGTGGCCCCAAGAAAAGGAATCAGAATTGAGTATTGTCAATGATGGCTTATGGGCTTGAGAATTAAGAAAAAAAAGACCCCTCCCCACAAGTACTGACAGTTGCATAACCACCGGTGCCAATGGAACTAATTTGACATACTGAAACAATTTTCTATAATCATTCAGTATTTCTCTATGACAAATCAAAATATAACTATCAAATTCATATTTATCAAAGTTACAAGTCAAATCTTATTTTAAAAACATCCCAACTCTTTGAAGATTTGGCTTAACAATGACAAAGCAATTGACTAGGAAGTAGTATTGTTAACCATCCAATTGACTATTTGACCAAAGAATACTGTATGGATATATATTTAATTTCTATTGAAACAAATGAACATAGTTCTTTATACCATATATAGTTCTATTTGATTTTTAAAAGAATTCAACCAAAACCATCAATCCTGAAGTATCAAACTCCAGTGACTTCAGCAATTCTACTTTTGAATTCAGTGATTTGGTAACAAATGTAAGTAAAATATTAATAATTTCATGGTAACCCTCTCCATTTTTTTCAGAATCACAACAATACATTTTACCTTTGCTGATTATTAAGGAATGTTCTCAGTATCATCTAATATTTATGTTCTTTGCAAATGCAAGCACTGAACACTGATATTTTAAATAACATTATCTTGTTTTTAAAAATCATGTATCTTTCATGCATCTGTAACCATCTGATCAATGATCGGAAAACGGGAAAGTAAGTATCACTCAGATTCTCTCAGAGGGTCACATTTAATTGGCTGGGCCCAAAGCCTTTGAATTTCTATCTAGAATCTTCTGAGATTAATGTACAAGTAATCACTCTGTATAAAAGCAGCTTAAAATACTGGACATAGCTTCAGTATCAGAATACTTTCAGCGAGGTGACGCGGCACAATTGTTTTCTGTTTTTTCTTAGGCTTTCTTCCACTTGGTTAAGAATTTAGCAGATTGTGCTTTTCTGGAGAAAAAAAAACAATGTTGGAAACCAAGTTTTATTTAACAAAATTAAGTGATTTAAGCACAGATAGATTTTGAACTTAATTCTACAGTACATGTTTCACAACAAATTTCCTTGTATTAATGGTAGGCCATTTCACAGCAAGTTCAAGCACCACAGAACACAGAAATACCTGTGCTAAATAACCTTGTCCTATTTTCATGAAAAAATGAACAGTGTTCAGTAATCCTCAAAATTTTATTTCATGCTGATTCAGATTTTTTCTAACCATTTTTTTCTGTGACATTGCTTCCACAATAACATAGAATGTTTTTAAAAAGGCAAATGTAGTTTGTTTTCATTTATCTTTTTCAGATACTGTCTTTCTTAAGAAAGCATGGTGACTTGCAGGTATTACCATGCATATTCTTTTTGTTTTTGGCAAAAGGATAAAATTTGTTTTAAAAAGCCAATCCACTCTCCTATGTATATATAGGGTGGCCATGCTGTTCAATTTGCACATAGAGACTGTCAGTGACTAAGAATGACTCAAATTGCAACTTCCTGTTTTAATGTTGCGAAGGTTGCCTATGCCTGATACTGTGTTAAATACCCAAAGCTTGCACAGAGGGAACAATGGACCTTTTCACTGGGTGGTGGTACACAGTTGTGCTTCCAGAATCTTTAACCACTTTACTTCATAGAAAAATAACAAGACAAAAACAAAACACAAACCACCTGATCTCCGAGTTTATTTAAAACCAAAACCATCATGTGAAACTTAGTAAGTAAAGATTACAGAATTAGTATAGCATGCATTAGATATGGATGACATATCTGCAGTAAGTCATTGTAAGTCTAGTAAATATCCAGATGATAACACCTATTTAAGAACAGCACTGATAATTACATAAGAGGTCATGTTAATGTTCCACAACAAATTAAAGAGACGAAGTCCATGAAGTTATCTATGCCACTCTATCTAAGAGATGGGAAAAGCTTGGGCAATATTCAGTGCAGATACTGACTTGTGTTCCTGACTCATAGGCAGTGCTCAGACACATTTAACCCACCGTCTGACAGGATGAATGAACATGTGCTGTAAGTGAACCCCTTTTGGGCATAAGGTTATTTTCTATGAGTACATTAAATCATTTTGTTTTCCAAGTGTAAATGAAGCCTTCAATTTGATTTAATAAAATACAAGATGTGCACCACCATGCCCGGCTAATTTTTTTGTTTATTTTTGTACAGGCAGGGATTCACCATGTTGCCCAGGCTGGTCTGGGACTCTTGAGTTCAAGCCATCCACCTGCCTTGGCCTCCCAAAGTGCTAGGATTACAGGTGCGAGCCACTGCACCTGTCCTAAAATACAGATTTTGCTTAATTTCTACACTTGATGTTCTGGTACAGACATTTACTTGGAAATACAGTATAGTTAGCGGAAGCCTTTTCATGGGGAAATAAGATAACAGTAAGTATATTCCAGGATTTTAAACTAGAATACAAAAGAAGAAAATATTTTTTAAAAAACTATAGCATAATATGAAATGTATTTACATCATTACATTTAACTGCTTATTTTACAAGCAATAAGTTACCATTCACCAATAATTTATGTCAAGTTCGCCTGTAAGTATTAATACACATAAACTTCTATGAAGTTCTATAATGCCAAATAAAAAAGCAACATTTAGGTTTAACATGTATTTTATATAGGCATAACGCAACACCAGCATTACAAGATTGCATTTACAAATTCTCTTGACTCTAAGCATGAAGTTATGTTAAAAGACTAAGGCAATTTAACTGTTTTTGGGTTTTTTATATTAAGGAAACCTAAATTTGCATGAGTGAATTAAATTGAATTAATCACGTTTTCTTTATAGGCCGGGCCTACTGGGGCTTACTCCCATTCTCAGCAAGCCAGCCATGCACCGTTCCTACAAAAAATGAAATGATTCACAATCATGTTTCAGACACATTCTTAAAGATTCGGGGAAACAAATGCAATCTGAATTCAGAGACTCCATGTTCAAAGCCAAAGGTACACACCTCTATTTTTTCCCCAACGAGACTCTTGGAAAAGTCTTTGAATTACATATTAAAGTGCGCTTCAAGGAAATTGATGTTTTTCATGAGAATAGGAATAGTATAGTTCTGATAGAATTGTCGCCAATAATCAGAGACTGCTCTGGATCTAAGTACTAAAATGACCCACACTGCAATCACAAGATACTTAAGGGAATTTATTGAACAAAGTTAGTTGGACTTAAAGCAGCACTTGATTATTTTTGCTTCAAGACGACGATGTTTAAACGTTAGTATTCACATGCCCTTCAACTTTTCTCCCACACTGCCTTCTTCTCCCCCACCACCTTCTCCCATCGTCTTTCCTGCTTCCCTCTCCCTCCTCCTCCTCCGATCTCCTAGCACTGTTTCTTTCAGCCTGTCTTTCTGCCTTTTCTCCCCTCTCTCACCTTGTTCCTCTGCTCGTATCCCTTCTTCTCTCTTCTCCTACTGATCTTTTTTTCCCTCTCTGTCTTTTCCTAATCACATTCTGTTGCTTTCCTCCCCCGAGCCTTTATTTGTTTGACGCCCTGACGCGACGCTTTATTTTGATCTGCCGGTTCTTCCGACGCCCGACGTGCTCTCGACGAGTCATTTGATTTCTCGATCTCGACTTTCCGACGCCTGATTTCCCACCATGCCCATCTTATTTCAGATCATTCTGAGGGTTGATGCCCGAGATCCTTTCCCGAGAGTTCTCGACTTCCGACTCCAGTTTGTCGATTTCATTGATTATTAGTATATCTTTTCTGTTGTTTTCTCCTCTTCTTTATTCTGTCTATTTATATTTCCCTTGACTTTCACTCCATCTCGATGCCCGACTAGAAAGGTTCAGTCTGTTGTAGTCTTCCGACTTCATTTATCCTAGTTTCCATCTATTTTCCTCCATCTATTTTTCTTCCAGAGCTGATCTCGACTTGTAGTATATTTTGTTATATTCCTAGACTTTTTTCCTCTTTCTTTCCTTTCCATCTATTTTGTTCTTTATCTTTGTTCCACTTCCTTTTCCAGGCTTCCTCGATTGTTTCACTGTCCATAGGCAAGGCTCAGGGTCCCTCAGGGACCTGAGGGTCTACAGGCCCAGGCAGCTCCCTGATCTGTCTCTGAGCTTCTGGGCCCCATAGCTAAGTGGAGGGTCCAAGAGTAGCTGCCCAGCACTGCTGTCCCCTGCCTGCCCCGTCTCCCTGTCTCCTGCCCCCCTGCCCCCCCTGCCCCCCTGCCCTCCCTCATTCCCCCTCTGCTCCCCTCTGCTCCTTCTGCCCCTGCTCCCTGTCTCCAGTTCTCTGCTCTCTTGCCCCGCCCCTGCTCCACTCTGTCTCCAGTTTTCCCTGCTCTGCTCCTGCCCTCCGTCTCCCTGGGTTGCTGCCCCTGAAAAGTGTTATTGCAGGTGAAGACAGTGTGGCCCAGAAGACTGCAAGGAGAGGGGAGGAGGGTGCATGGAGAGGGTGGGAAAGAACCTGAAAATGGGAGAGGGAGAAAGGAGGGTGGGAAAGAAGACGGTGAGACACGGGGCGCGGTGGCTCACGCCTGTAATCCCTGCACTTTGGGAAGCCAAGGCCGGCGGATTCCAAGTTCAGAAACTGAATTGTCTGACCAACATTTTAAACCTCATTAGTTTGTGGCACTCAAACCCCAGTCTCTACTGAAAATACAAAATTAGCCGGGCGTGGTGGCGAGCGCCTGTAATCCCAGCTACTCCAGAGGCTGAGGCAGGAGAATCGCTGAACCAGGGAGGCGGAGGCTGCAGTGAGCCGAGAACTCACCACAGGCCCTCCTGATGACAGAGCGAGACTCATCTCAAAAGAAAAAAAAACTACAGTAAGAGAGAAGGTGGGAAGAAGATAGTGGGGAAAAGACCACCGAGAAAAAGGAAGAGGTGGGAGAGATCTCCTGTTTCACTGAACATTCCTCAGTTAAAGTTAAAATGTTCTCATAAGTTCCATTTTCAACTTTGCTCCCAGTTGGTAAGTATTATTTTCTTCCCCTCCAGCTCCTTAATTTTATTCAATACCAAGTTATAACTCCAACCACCTTTCTCTTTTATTTTCCAATGTTTTTCTTTCTTCTAAGAAGAGCCCAACACCGGTACCTTTTTACAATGTTGCAAAGCTCTGAATCCTATTTCCTGTCATCTCTTCATGTCCTAAATAGCTATCAGGAGATTTTCCTCCTATTATTTTGTTTACACTAGGAACATTTCAGCTTGACTAGACCTGTTTTCTACTTAATTTTTTTTTCAACTTCAAGCTTGACAAACCCAAATGTGCTCCTTTACCAATTGTTTCTGTCTCAGAATTGGTTTTGTTGCACTGTGATATACATGAAGCCAACACTTTTCAGCTCATTATCCCCAGAATGTATTTGTACATTATTGACACAGAATAGACACCTAATAAGTATTTCTAAATTTTTATTGTTCTTCCTTGCCACAAAACAGCAATCATCTTTTTTTTTTTTAGCATGATGTACATGCCCTTCTATCATCTTGCCCTGAACTATTTATCAAATCTTATTTCTTCCCACTTCTTATTTGTTTCCTCGACGCTGTGGCTACCCAGAACTACTGGAGCTCTGTCAATCCCATGCTATTTTATAATAATCAACACTAATGAAAGAAAAGGGGCTTTATAGCAGAGGCAGAACTCATTATTTTCTAAAAAAATATGCATCTCCCACATTGAATAGTGTCCTGCAGAAAGTCAGCATCCACCCAACCCAGAAAGGTTATTTGGAAACAGGGGCCTCCAGATACTTAGTTAAGATGAGGCCACGGCCAGGTGGGCCGCTAATGGCTGTGTCCTACAGGAAGGTCATGGGAACATACAGAGACCTAAGCAGGAAGACGGCCATGGACAGTGGGAGGCAGAGTCTGGAGTTAAGTGCTCAAGGAAGCCTGAATGCCAAGGACAGCTGTCCTGTGAAGCTGGCATGAGATTTACCTGAAAGCCCTCCCCACAGAAATCTAATCGTACCTACACCTCCCTTTTGAATTCTGTGAACGGTTGGAAAAAATAAATTTCTATCTACTTTAAGCCTCAAGTGGTTTAAATATTTGTCTCTGTTCCTAGCCTTAGGAAACTAACACAGCATGCTAAGGGAAAAGAGGAAAATTCTGCATAAAATGTCGTTTTACTTTTTAAAACAACTACTATTGACAGTAAATGAGTACTCTTCCAAGATTCATATGCAGAACATATATGCAGCCCAGAACACTTTTTGAGACCCATGGCATAAGTGATAAGATCAATAAAATCAAATATTAACCTGTCAAAGAGTTATTTTTCTTTTGGGGTGGTAGCCATTTATTTGTGCTGTAATAGCAGAGGTCATGAGCCCTATAAAAATTAACCCATTTGTTGTCACTTGATACTATGATCCATTGACATATTTAGGTTTTAATTCTTTGTACAGATTATGGTTCGCTCACCTGTAATTTTATTGCACAACAAATTATTTATATATCTAAGTTGTTTCTTAAATGTAAATAACTTTGCACTTGAAAATACTCAGGGGCGGCCGGGCGCGGTGGCTCACGCTTGTAATCCCAGCACTTTGGGAGGCCGAGAAGGAGGGATCACGAGGTCAGGAGATCGAGACCACGGTGAAACCCGTCTCTACTAAAATACAAAAAAAAAATTAGCCGGGCGTGTGGCGGCACTGTGTAGTCCCAGCTACTCGAGGCTGGGCAGGGAGACCATGGAACCCGAGGCGAGCTTGTTGTAGATTGCGCCACTGCACTCCAGCCTGGGCTGACAGAGCAAGACTCCGTCTCAAAAAAAAAAAAAAAAAAAAAAGAAAAGAAAAATATCAGGGAATGGGATGCCGGTGGCTCAAGCTAAATTCAGCACTTGGGAGGTTATGATGATCACGAGGTCGACGAGTATTTATCCACTAACCCCGCCTCAGTATAAAAAAAATTACTGGCGTGGTGGCTGAACCTGAAGGAGGCAGAGAATGAGCTTGCAGTGAGCAGAGAGATTCGCCACTGCACTCCAGCCTGGGCTGACAGAGCAAGACTCCGTCTCAAAAAAAAAAAAAAAAGAAAATACTCAGGGGCGAGGTGGCTCCAACCTGTGAAGCCCAGCATGCATCCTGGCTAACTGCGGTGAAACCCGTCTCTACTAAGCCACAAAAAAATTGGCAGTGGTGGGGTGAGCGCCTGTAGTCCCAGCTACTGGGGAGGCTGAGGGAGCAGGGGAGAATAGGTGAACCGGGCCCAGGGCTTGCAGTGGCCGGAGATCATGCCACTGCACTCCAGCCTGGGCGACACAGCGAGACTCTGTCTCAAAAAAAAAAAAAAAAGAAAAGAAAATACTCAGAAGACTTCTGTCAACGTTCTCATAACAGCTTCTTCTAGTTAATAAAACTAGTTAATAAAAACCTAATTCCATTTTCCTTTTATGTATAGATTATAAGTAAAATTGGCATTTAAAAAGTAAAATCTGTTCCACAATTTCTATTACTATTTTATGTAGTATAACATAAAATTTGTCTTGTTTTTTCCCTCACTCAATAACAACTTATTTTTTTTTTTTTTTTTTTTTGTGATGAAGTCTCACCCCATCTTCCAGGCTGGGGTGTGCGGCTAATTTTGCCTGCCACTGCAAGCTCCACCCCGGGTTCATGCCATTCTCCTGCCTCAGCCTCCGAGTAGCTGGGACTACAGGTGCCCCAGGACCCTGGCTAATTTTTTTTTGTGTGTTTTAGTAGAGACGGAGTTTCACCGCAGCCATTGTGGATTTGAATCTCCTGACCTCAAGGGACTGCCCCACCTCCCAAAGTGCTGGGATTACAGGCGTGAGCCACCGCTCCCGGCCAGAATTGTGTTCTTATAATCACCTATCTCTATCTATTGTCGAGAATGAAGAAAATTTTGGAGCATACAATTCAATGCAATGATTTTTTTTTTTTTTTTTTTTTTTTTTTGAGACAGCTTTCTCTTTTGCTGCCGGCTGGAGTGCAGTGTCATGATCTTGGCTCACTGCAACCTCCACCTCCTGGGTTCAAACAATTCTCCTGCCTCAGTCTCCTGTGTGTAGCTGAGATTATAGGCTTGTGCCACTGTACCCGACAATTTTTTGTTTAGTAGAGACGGATTTTCACCAGGCTATCCAGGCTAGTCTCGAACTCCTGACCTCAGATGATCCACCTGCCTCAGCCTCCCAAAGTGCTGGCATTACAGGCATGAGCCACTGCGCCCAGCCCAATGCAATGATTTGATAGTTATTATGGTTTTAAAATGACATGAGTGAAATACAGTGCTTATATCAATTCCTTATCTGTCATGCATTTCATCTAGTAATCTGCTCTAACTACATTAACATTATTTCTTTTTATTAAATGTCTTGGGTTTCAAAAAGATATTACGTAGTTATACTCAAGCTTGGAACCATAGTGACCAACTGTTACGCGGACGACTGGATTAGCCCCTTCCACCAAGTTACAGTGCTGCTTCAGAAAGAAAAGAGGTGAGCTATTTTTTAAAAGCATTTATCTATTGGCTTTGAAAATGCCTATATCATCATGAATAGAATGTTGGTAAAATTATGAAAGCTGAAGGCCATTCTGGTGAGGTCTCATATGGAAATGAGATGCAGCTTATTAGAAACAGGAGGAAAAGGATCCTTGTTTTAAAGTGGCAAAGAACTTGGGTGTATCATGTTCTAATATTTTGTGAAAGGTAGAACTTGCAAGTGATGAAACTATATTTTGCTGAGGAGATTTCTAAGCAAAGTGATGAATGAGTGGTGTGGTTTCTCTCACACCCTATAGTAAAGTGCAAGAGAAAAGAGAAAATTAAAATAATACTTAAAAAAGGAATCACAGGCCACATGCGTGGTTCACTCCCTGTAATGCCAGCACTTTGGAAGGTCAGGAGAGGCCAGGACTCACTTGAGTCTGGTAGGAGTTGGAGACCAGCTTGGTGAAACCCTGTCTCTACTATTTTTGTAAACATGCAAAAAATAGCCAGGTGTGATGGCGTGCACCTGTAGTCCCATCTTCTCGGGAGGCTGAGGCATGAGAATCACTTGAACCTGGGAGGTGGAGGCTACAGTGAGCTAAGACCGCTCCACTACACACCAGCCTGGGTGATGGAGCAAAAGTCTGTCAAAAAAGAAAAAAAGGAAATCACAGCTTGAATATCTGAAAAATCCTCAGCCTATCTATATTGCAAAACATAAGAAACATGTTCGGCTGGGCGCGGTGGCTCACGCCTATAATCTTAGCACTTTGGGAGCCCGAGGCGAGCAGATCACCAGAGGTCTGGAGTTTAAGACCAGCTTGACCAACGTGGAGAAACCCTGTCTCTACTGAAAATACAAAATGAGCCAGGCATGGTGGCGCATGCCTGTAATCCCAGCTACTCCGGAGGCTGAGGCAGGAGAATCGCTTGAACCCGGGAGGCGGAGGTTGCGGTGTGCCAAGATTGCACCATTGCACTCCAGCCTGGGCAACAAGAGCAAACCCGCCCCTCAAAAAAAAAAAAAAAATGCCAGGGCGCTTTTGGCTCAGCTTCGTAATCCTGCAGCACTTGAGAGGCTGAGGCGGGTGATCACGAAGTCGATCGACCATCCCGGCTATCACGTGTGAACCTCTGTCTCTACTAAAAATAATAAAAAAATTGTGGGCCAGGCCCTGGCAGGCTCTTGTAGTCCCAGCTGGAGAACGGCGTGAACTCGAGGCGAGCCAGCAGCCGAGATCTTGCCACTGCACTCCAGCCTGGGCGACAGAGTGAAACTCCGTCTCATAAAAAAAAAAGAAAGAAAGAAAAGGAAAGAAACATATTCTGAACAGAAAACAAAAGGTGTGGCAGAACAGCCATATGATGGAGATCATGGGTGTGACTCATGGATTTAATCAGCCATCTCAGGAAAAGCCAAGAATGTAGATAGATAGAGCTAGTTTGAACTAAAGAGGAATTAAAAAAGTGGGATGGCATAAGGGAAGACTGTCAAACTTCTTGGATTCTACAGGACAGGACAGTAAAGCTGTTAGGCTGCAAATATTTTCTTGAATGCTGTATCATTCAACAAAAAGAGAATGACCATGAAGACAGACCTTCCCAGTGGGTCATCAGGCTGCACCTCCCAGAGGCCCAGGGGAGGACATCAGGACTCTCCCTCCCCAACTTGCAAAAGGAAGGGTGTGGCTTTGGTTTCCTAGGCCAGGCAGCTGCTGCATAGCATCTTGGTTTTCTCTAGTAAGATTATGATTTTTCAAAGTGGATATTTTATTTTATTTATCCTGCTTGAGATGCATTGGTCTTATCAGATCTTTGGGTTGATATTTTATTGATTCTGGAAAATCAAACATTTTGAACTATTTTTCTTCAAATGTTATGTTTGTGTCACTTTCTCAACTCCCAGTGACACCAATTAAATGCATGTTAGGCTATCTCAATGTATTACCAAAGTTTCTACCTTCTCTTCTGTGTTTCATTTTAGACTGTTTTCCTGATATTTTATTAAGGATTCTTTTCTTCTAGGTCCATTAATTTTTTCCTTCATTTAAATAAAATCTGAAATCACTTCCATTCATTAATTGAAAAAGGAACAATTTGTAGTTTTAAAGTTTTGTTGTAAAATTATACCTCTATTCATTTTCAGTTTTTATGCTATTCTGTTTTTTTTTAAGTAACCAGTTTCCTGATCAATTTACTATATTGGCTTTTATTTTTTTTTTTTTTCTTTTTTTAAAGAATTATTTTACTTAAGTTCTGGGATACCTGTGCTGAACGCGGCAGGTTTGTTACATAGGAATACATGTGCCATGGTGGTTTGTTGCACCCATCAACCTGTCATCTAAGTTTTGTTCTGTGTGCATTAGGTATTTGTCCTAATGCTCTCCCTTCCCTGCCCTCTCTCATTGCCCCACCCCCCCTGACCCCGTGTCTGGTGTGTGATGTTCCCTCCTGTGTCCATGTGGCTTTTATTTTAGGACAAAATCAGATTTATTAATCATCTAAATGCAAAATATGAACACTTTTGAGAATATTTCACGCCAATATTTCCTCCTGATATTTCCCTATAGTATCTTGTCTTGTGTGTCTTTTATGTGCTGGAAATTGTATTTGATAAACCATATTCCTAGTCTTGAATCACACAAATGAAAATACTAGGTCCCTGAAAATGTGATCATCAGTTTGTTTTGTTGCCAGAAGAATAATAAATTATGTAACCACATTATATGCAGAGAAAATAATAGTTTTCATAAAATATAGGACTTTACTTAATATTTTAATAATAAACATCCTTAAAGTTTGATACTTTTATGCTAGTGCTATTGTTTAGAGTTGACGTATAAAAATACCGGTGATATTTGGGTCAAGCTGGCTCACTTCGTAATCCCAGCCGCTTTGGGAGGCCGAGATGGGTGGGATCACAGGTCAGGACCGAGACCATCCTGGCTAACACTGGGTGAAACCCCTGCCTCTACTAAAAATACAAAAAATTAGCCGGGCATGGTGCCTGTAGTCCCAGCACACCAGGCGCTGGAGGCAGGAGAATGTGGTGAACCCGGTGGAGCCTGCAGTGAGCCGAGATCTTGCCACTGCACTCCAGCCTGGCCAGCCAGAGGAAACCTGCCTCAAAAATAATAATGATAATAATAGATATTCAAAACTCTTAAGAATTTAAAAAATATTTTATTCAGTGTCAACAATTATATAACTTTTGGTTTGAAAAATAATCTTTAGAGAAATATAAATAGAGTTTGAATAACATCTGAATAAAATGTATTTGTAATTAAGGTATTTTGCATTAGATATTGAAGAATACTTTGATAGTTTACATTTCTGATGTACTCTGCAATACTAAGCAGAAAAGATCAATTCTTTGGTTAGAGGTTGATCACTCTTTAACTTGTCCCCATCATCATAAGAACGGCTTCTTTAATTTCCTCAGACATGTTCTGCACACATCACATAGGTCAGGATTTCATCAAATATAGTAATCGTGCTAATAGAAGTTCCAAGTAAAAGAAAATCCAGCTTAAACTTGCCAACCAATAGAGGATAAGGATTTACCAACAAAAAAGTCAAAGTATAGGCTTTGAGGAATTTCAGCGTATTTCAGTGTATTAATAAAATCATAATACCTGGTTTGTTTCATAATACACTTGTTTTCTTGTTTTCAGATCATTTCCCCTGCAAAGTTATCAAAGTTCCCAAAGGCATTAGGTATTTGCTTTCTAGTCTACATACAATGAAAAGGAAAAACATCAGTTCCTGAAGCTCTCTCTCAAACATCAATAGATGTAGCCTGACATGGTGGCTCTGCATGTCACTCTCGTACCTGTTTGGGTGGCAGAGCAAGACTCTGTCTCAAAAAAAAAAAAAAAAATCAACAGATGGAAAGACATGCCCATGTCCTCCCCTCATCCACACTCTGGGAGCTTGAATGCTGCAGCAGGGAACAGGCCCTGGCTGGACGCGTTCTGTCATCACGACGAGTGTGCAAAAGAACAATAAATCAAGCTTTAAAAATACAAGGAAAAAACCAAAACATCAACAGAATCTTCTTTCCCATAATCTTTCATGCACCTCCTGGTCCAGATGAGTTCATGTTCTACCCTGAGCACAGGATTGATTATGATGGTATTTATAGGACTGAGCGCCCTACTTGTGATCCAGCATGGAGTTATGATTTAAATCAGCCACAGGAAGAGTACAGAGGCTTCAACAAAAAAAAAAAAGGCAATTCAAGTAAATGGGCAATGGATTTGGGGAAGGCTAGTAAAATTTCATATATATCAGAGAGATATGATCCAAATTACAAAGTGCTGCAAATCAAAATATTTAAGTTTAGTTTAAATAGGTTTCAGAAGATGTGTGCTAGGCAAAGCCATCATCCTTGGATTAAAAGTTTCTTGCTGTCATGAATAGGAAGGGAAGTGTTTGTACATGGAAATGGATTTTTTCTGAGTTTTAAAAGAGAGAATTTTCCAGTTCTTGAAATTATCAAACAAATTAACCATACACCGCCCTTATTAAGCAGAGTTATTGCTTTTTTTTTTAAATCCAAACACAGAACCAACAACAACAGTAATGAAACCACAAAAAAAGACAGGTCCACAAACAAAAGTACCGATATGGAGCATAGAAGATCTAGAATCACACAAAGATGTGCTCTAAGCCTGACTCACATTACCTCTTGTGATGAAAGTAAACTTATAATGCTGAGTATGTATATACAAAACTTTCTACACTGAGGCGTATATATAACACTTATATGAAGTTATATAATCCATTTTACCTTGGTTTTAGTCTCATAAGAATAACAAATAATTTATATTTGAGTAGCTCCACAATGAATTAGTATGTAGAGAGATTTATTGATTCATTTGTTTCTATTTTATTGTTAAATTGATTTAATTTTTATCACAAATGAAATATACCATTTTGGCACTCTTAACCATTTTAAGTATACAGTTCAGTATTTAGTATATTCATCGTTGTAAATCCAATTTCACAACTCTTTCATCTTGCAAAAATGAAACTGTACACCTAATAAACAACTCCCAGTTTCCTCACCCCTAGTGTCTATCATTCTATTTTCTGTTTCTTGCCTAGGCTTGCCCACCTCCTATATATTATATATAAATAAAATTATACAGTATTTGCCTTTGTAAATGGCTTCCTTCCCAGTTAATGTAGCTCAAGGGTCCACGCTGCAGTATTACCAGAATTCTTCCATTTCAGGGATGAATAATATTTCATTGTATGCCGTAGACGGTATCGCATTTTGCTAAACAATCATTCATTGATGGACACTTAGGTTGTTTCTACCTTTTGGGTATTGTGAACAATGCTGCTTTGAATATGGGTGTAAACCATCTCTTTAGACCCTATTTCAGTTTTACTCGGTATGTAAATCCAGAAGTGGAATTGCTGATTATACAGTAATCTGCTTCTTTAAGTTTTGAGGAACTGGCATAATTGTTTTAGATAGCATCTGCAACTCTTTAACTTTCCAAAGTAGCCAAAATAGGGTTTCAATTTGTCCACGTTCTAAAATAACATTTATATTTTCAAAAAATATAGTAGCCATGGTTATTATTTATTTTAATTACTCAGATTATCTTCTTCAGTATTTGTTATAATGAGAATATCAATTTTATTTTCTATTATCCTTTTATAAATATTTCATCTAAATATCAAATAAGATAATTTATTGTTACTGTTTTATTTTAATGCTTTATAGTAAAGGTCATTAATGATGGTACATAGAGTATAAATGATATATCTTTGCTTTGACTCCTTGTGAATGGCTGGTGAATGTAAATTCTTTAAAATAACTACCATGCTGAATTCATCTACAATGTTCAGTAGGCTTGTTACTGCTGTGTTAAACTTCTCTCTAATGGATTTCTAGATCTAACCCAGTCAGTACAAGACAGTTTTGTTTCCTCTTTTGTTGAAATGTGTTCTGGCTTTATGTAGACCATTCATTCACTTTCCATGCCACTTCCTGAAATGGCTGGGTGATTCATTTTTCAATTCAAATAAACATGCTTTTTTTTTTTTTTTCATGATTTGCTACTCCCATGTCATACAACCATGTAATAAACATAACCCGTCCTTTCAGGAGAAAACTCATAATATTTCATTAAAACAACTTATGAAAACATGACCAAAGAGGATAGGAATTATTCATTTGTCTTTTAATTAGGTAAAGGTTGCTCTTTCAAATGTTTCACCTTCTAATTTTGCCTGCTCTACTTTATTACCTGTCTTTTGATTTCTAGATTATATTCATTTCTACAAGACCACCTTTTAATTTTTTATTTAATTTTTTATACATTTGCATTCCTGTCTGGCAAGCCTCTTTGTTATTTCTAGGGGTGGTATGCATAAAGGGCACGCTTCTTTCCTTATTTATTTACTGTCTGTGACTTTTCACAATTAGCTAGATACTTGTCATGCATCACAATAACTCATTGCTATAAATGTCCTATTTTAAAATTGTTCTCAGCTTCTTTCTCATTTTCCTTAATTCTTCATGTATTCTATTTTTTGATTCTTATTTTGGCTTCAAAAAATACCCTTTATATCCTTCTGATTACTAGTGTCAGCTATATCTTTAAATTTTATATAAGCTTTACATACATTTAGCATTTTATGGATAATGTGATATTGCATTTGAAGTTGAGTATAACTACAAAATATCTTTTTTTTTATCCAAGACATTTAATAAAAAGAAATAATGTAGTTGAGCAGATTAGTAGATGAAATGAATGACAGATGAGGGAAATTATATATAATCTATATTTCACTCCAGGTCATTTTAAAACCAATCGTATTAAATACCAAATCGCCGCATTGGGCCAGGCGCAGTGGCTCATGCCTGTAATGCCTTTGGAGGCTGAGGTGGTGGATATCTATATCTGCATGTTTGAGACTAGCCTGGCCAACCTGGACTAAACCCCTGCATCTCTACTGGGGCAAAAAATTAGCCAGGTGGTGTGGTGCATGCCTGTAATCCCAGCTACTCAGGAGGCTGGGCGAGAGAACTGCTTTGAACCCAGAGGGTAGGCTGCAGCCGGATCAGCACTGCACTCCATAGCCTGGGCAGGAAGAGCTAAACTCTGTCTCAAAAAAAGAAATAAAAAATAAATCATTGCATTGAATTGTATGTCTAAAATTTTCTTCATTCCCAACAATAAATGGAGATAGGTGATTATAAGAAATTAAATTGGTATTACACAGAAAAACATACTCAGTAATTTCATTGGAAAATGTTTATAACCTAGAGCTAATGATAAGAAACTTGTTTGTGTTCAATACTGAATACCAATTCCAATCACTTGGGCCTGGTATGTAGTGAGCTTCTTAAGTTTTAAAAATTACTGGTTAAGTCAAATGATAGTACCACATTATTTTATACTGTTATACAATAGCAATAGAAATTGTGGAACAGATTTTTCCTTAGACCAGTCTCTTCCTGCTAGAGTGCAGTAATAATTGCTCACTGCAACACCACTGGCTCCAGCTATTCTTCCTTCCCAGTAGCTGGGACCACAGGTGCCCACCACGCCAATTTTTTGTATTTTAGTAGAGACGTAATGCAAAGAAGGAGGATCTCATCCTGACTTTGGGATCCTCCTACCGGCTCCGGAAGTCCTGGATTACAGGTATGTCACTGCTCGCCCAGATTTTTTTACTTTTTAAATGCCAATTTTACTTGCTAATCTATACAAAAGGAAATGGGATTGTGTTTTATTAACTGAAGAAGCTGTAATCCCACCTTTGGGAGGCCAGGAGTAGCAGATCACTGCTGTCAGAGATCGAGACTCACTGCAGAACCCCTGCCCCTACTAAAAATACAAAAAATTAGCTTGGGAGGCAGGATGGAAGCGCCTGTAGTCCCAGCTACTGAGGAAAGAGGCAGGAGAATGGCGTGAACCCGAGGCGGAGTTTGCAGTGATGAGACGCCTGCTGCACTCCAGTTCAAGAATAGAGGAGACTCGCCTCAAAAAAAAAAAAAAGAGAACATCATTAGAAGAGTACCAACAGAAGTCTTTGAGTATTTTTTTCATGCAAAGAGTATATGATTTAGTTACCAAACTTAGATAACGATAAATAAAAAATTTGTTGTGCACAAAATTACAGTGTAAGATACTATAAATCGCAAAGAATTAAACCCAAATATGTCAACAATGGATCATAAGTATCAAGACAACAAAGAATAGATTTTTAGGCTCATAACCTCTGCTTATTACTCCTTAAATACCGTAAAGAAAAAATAATTCTTTGGCAGTTAATATTTGGATTTTAATGATCATATCAATTTATGCCATGGGCTCAAAAAATGTTCTGGGCTGCATATATGTTCTGCATAGTGAATCTTGAAGAATACTCAAGCATTGTCAGTAGCAGTTGTTTTAAAAGTAAACGACATTTATGCAGAATTTTCTTTTCTTTTTCCTTAGCATGTTGTGTTAGTTTCCTACATTAGAACAGAACAATGACCACAAAACTACAAGCAAATTAAGACGAGAACGTTGGTTTAACGCTCACGAGGCCAGAAATTCAAAAGGGAGGTGAGTATGATTGATTTCTGGAGGCTTTCAGGTAAAAATCTCCTTCTTAGTTTCTCTGGTGGTTTCCAGTTGTCCAGTATTCCAGACTGTAAGGCATAACTCCAGACTCTGCCTCCTTGTCCCCATGGCCGCCTTCCAGAAGCCCTGTATGTTCCCATCACCTTCCTGTAAGGACACAGCCAGCCACGCCCACCCCACGCACTGTGACCCGTCTAACTATGTAGACATCTGCAGAAACCCTGTTTCCTAATAGTTAAACACATTCCTGGGTTCCTCCGTGAGACATGACTTTCTGCGGGACACACATGGTTCAATGTGGAGAGAGGTATGTATTTTAGAAAATAATGAGTTCTGCCTCATAAAGCCCCTTTTCTTTCATTAAAAGATTATTATAAAATAATGGAGAGTTGAGCAGAGCTCTAGTAAGCCTGACCACACAGGTGGAAACAAAATGGGTAGTGGGAAGAAATAAGATTTGATAAATAGTTCAGGGCAAGATGATAGCGGGCATGCCATCATGTATAAAAAAAAAAGTGATTGCTGTTTTGTGGCAAGGGAAGAAATAATAAAAAATTTAGAACATTTATTAGGTGTCTATTCTGTGTCATTAATGTACAAATATTTGGGGATAATGAGCTGAAAAAAGGTATATATGGTTTGCTGTGTATCACAGTGCAAATGGGAAGAACCAATTCCTGAGACAGAAAACCATTGGTAAGCATTTGGTCAATGCTCTGTATCCCGTGCACTTGGGGAGGCCGAGGGCTGGATCAATGAGGTCAGGAGATCGGAGACCATCCCATTAACACGTGGTGAAACCCCGTCTCTGGCTCAAAAAAAAAAAATACAAAAAAAAATTAGATACGCTGGTGGTGGGTGCCTGTAGTCCCAGCTCCTTGGGAGGCTGAGGCAGGAGAATGGCGTGAACCTGGGAGAGATGGAGCTGCAGTGAGCGGAGATCTTGCCACTAAACTCCAGCAGCAGGCACAGAGAGACCCCGCCTCAAAAACAAACAAAAACAAAAAAGTAAACAAGACCATATTTGGGTTTGGTCGCTTGGAAGTCGAAAAAATTATGCAGAAAACAGGTTCATCAAGCTGAATCTGTTCCTAGTAAACAAAGGAGGAAAATCTCCTGATACCCTCAATGGGAAAAGCATGGGGAGACAGGAAACAGGATTCAGAGCTTTGCAACATTGTAAAGTGTTACCAGCCGCTAGGAAATTTGTAAGAAAAGAAAAACATTGAAAAATAAAAAGAGAAAGGTCGTTGGAGTTATAAAAAAGGAGATGGAGGAAGAAAAGAATATACCAAATCTGGAAGAGCAAAAGCTGAAACACACAAACTTATGAGAACATTTTCAACTCTCATAATCTTAGTAGACACAGTGAAACAATAGAGCTCTCCCACCTTTCTCCTTTCTTGTGGTTCTCCCATTATTTTCTCCTCCCGCCCCTCTCCTCACCAGAAGTTTTTTTTTTTTTGAGATAGAGTCCACCTGTCATTCAGGGTTGGGATGCTCAGCCGCCCACTGCAACCTCCTGCCCCTCCCGGTTCACATTATCCTGCCCCAGGCTCTGAGAAGGAATACAGGCGCCGCCATCACGCCTCACACTTTACAGTAAAGACTGGTTTGTGTGAGCAGTGGCCTTAACTCCTGACTTGAACTGCCCCTCAGCTTCAGCCTCCCAAAGTGCTGGGATTATGGAGTCAACATTGCCACTGGGCTCAGGTCCTCACCGTCTTCTTTTCCACCCTCTTTTCTCCCTCTCCTCACCGTTTTCCTCTAATGTCTTCTCTACCACGTTGTCTTCTCCCTGCACTTTCTCCCCACTATCTTCTTCCCCACCTTCTTTCTCCCCACTATCTTCTTTCCCACCTTTTCTCCCCATCCCACTTCCTGTCTTTTCCCACCCCTCTCCTGCCCCTCCTCCCTCCTCCCCAAAGCCTGGGCCCCACTGTTCCCTCCGGGGCTGTTCAGTCTGGGAGTAGGCGCGTGGGGCAGGTATGGCGCAGCCGTGATGAGACTGGCAGTCACCTCCTGGTCTCTGAGCTATTGCTGGAGCCTGGCTGCTCTGGGGCTTATCAATAACCGGCCTAGGACACAGGCCAAGACGCGTGGAGAGCCAACGAGATTAAACCCAGGAGGCAGAGGTTGCAGTGAGCGGGATCGTGGCACTGCACTCCAGCCTGGGCAGGAAGGCGAAACTCTGTCTCAAAAGAAATAAAAAAATAAATCATTGCATTGAATTGTATGCTCCAAAATTTTCTTCATTCCCAACAATAAATGGAATGGGTGATTATAAGAACACAATTCAATATTGCTTGAAAACATACCAGTAATTTCATTGGAAAAATGTTTTATAACCTAGAATATGAGCTTAATGATAAGAAACTTGTTTGCTGTGTTCAATACTGAATACTCAATTCCAATCACTGGGCCTGGTATGTGAAAAGAGTTTCTTGGTTTAAAAAATTTACTTAAGTTGTCAATGAGTGAGGGAAAAATAAGACACATTTTATGTTATACTACATACAATAGCAATAGAAATTGTGGAACAGATTTTCCTTTTTTTTGAGACCGAGTCTCGCTGTCGCCCAGGCTAGAGTGCAGTGGCGCAATCTCGGCTCACTGCAGGCTCCGCCCGCCGGGGTTCATGCCATTCTCCTGCCTCAGCCTCCCGAGTAGCTGGGACTACAGGTGCCCACCACCACGCCTGGCTAATTTTTTGTATTTTTAGTAGAGACGGGGTTTCACCGTGTTAGCCAGGAGGATCTCGATCCCCTGACCTTGTGATCCGCCCGCCTCGGCCTCCCGAAGTCCTGGGATTACAGGCATGAGCCACTGCGCCCGGCCCAGATTTTACTTTTTAAATGCCAATTTTACTTATAATCTATACATAAAAGGAAAATGGGATTAGGTTTTTATTAACTAGAAGAAGCTGTAATCCCAGCACTTTGGGAGGCCGCAGGCAGGCAGATCACAAGGTCAGGAGATCGAGACCACGGTGAAACCCGTCTCTACTAAAATACAAAAAAATTAGCCAGGCGTGGTGGTGCATGCCTGTAATCCCAGCTACTCAGGAGGCCAAGGCAGGAGAACTGCTTGAACCCAGGAGGCAGAGGTTGCAGTGAGCGGGATCGTGGCACTGCACTCCAGCCTGGGCAGGAAGCGAAACTCCGTCTCAAAAAAAAAAAAAAGAGAACATCAATAGAAGACATCAACAGAAGTCTTTTGAGTATTTTCATGCAAAGTTATATACATTTAAGAAACAACTTAGATGTACGATAAATAAAAAATTTGTTGTGCAATAAAATTACAGTGCAAGATGAACCATAATCTGTGCAAAGAATTAAAAACCTAAATATGTCAATGGATCATAAGTATCAAGTGACAACAAATGAATAGATTTTTTTTAGGGCTCATAACCTCTGCTTATTACCCTTAAATACTGCAAAAGAAAAAATAATTCTTTTGGCAGGTTAATATTTGGATTTTATCGATCATATCACTTATGCCATGGGCTCAAAAAATGTTCTGGGCTGCATATATGTTCTGCATATGAATCTTGGAAGAATACTCGATTTACTGTCAGTAGCAGTTGTTTTAAAAGTAAAAGCGACATTTTATGCAGAATTTTCTTCTTTTCCCTTAGCATGCTGTGTTAGTTTCCTAAGGCTAGGAACAGAACAAATGACCACAAACATGGCAAGGGCTTAAGGCGATAGAAATTTATTTTTTCAACGTTCACGAGGCCAGAAATTCAAAAGGGAGGTGTGAGTATGATTGATTTCTGTGGGAGGCTTTCAGGTAAAATCTCCTTCTTAGCTTCTGGTGGTTTCCAGCTGTCCTTGGCATTCCGTGACTGTAGGCAGCATAACTCCAGACTCTGCCTCCCTTGTCCCATGGCCGTCTTCCCTGTAGGTCTCTGTATGTTCCCATCACCTTCCTGTAAGGACACAGCCATTGGCTTTACGGCCCACCCTAATGCACTGTGACCTCGTCTTAACTAAGTGTATCTGCAGAAACCCTGTTTCCTAATAGTTTAACATTCCTGGGTTCCAGGTAGACATGACTTTCTCTTGAGGACACTATTCAATGTGGGAGATATGCATGTATTTTTTTAGAAAATAATGAGTTCTGCCTCTGCTATAAAGCCCTTTTTCTTTCATTCTGACCTCCGCCACCCCATCCCAGACGGGCTCCTGCTGCCCTCGAGCCTTTGAGAAGGATCGCTTTCCAGGCCTTGCCACCTGTGGGAAGGACTGACCAGAGAGAGGCCCAAGTCCATTCACGTCAGGGTTTCATAACCGAAAGGTCCATGCACCCGGGACCGGGTGGCAGGTGGCGTCAAGCACGCAGGCAGCCTCCCTGCTACCGGCAACTGAATGGCGCCACCGTTTCCTGGTCGCGGCGCCGGGTAGGCGGGGATTTGCCCACGCCCACCCTGGCTCCAGAAGGGGCCCTTCCCGCCCTCAGAGGCCTCTCTGCGACCTCCTCAAGACACCTCAGGCAAATGACCAGGGACCGTGAGTAATGACTGCCTGCCTGGTCTCTGCATGGTGGGACAGCCAGGGTCTGCCAAGATGGGGCCGGGGCACAGGTGTGCTATGCCACCCATCTCCCAGGGTAAACTGGAGGGGCCGGGGCCAGGGGCTGGTGGTCGCCAAGGGCATGGGGGACCCCACCGGGCACCTCCACCTCCCCAGCCCGTGCCCCCGGAGGGCTCCTCACTGCAGCAGCAGATGCAATCTGTCCGGGCGCACACCCCACCGCCCCAGGAGCCCGGGCGCTCGTTTCCAATCCCCTCCGGCCTGCTGCTGGATGAGCTCCTGGGGTGCCCAGAGTTTCTGCAGCAGTCGCACCATTTCCTGGAAACCGAGACCCCGGGGATCTGTGAACGGAAGAGCCCTACTGGCTGGAACCAATCCCTCAGTGAGGAAGTATAACTGGCTCTGTGTAGGAGTGAGATT
>JAKGGE010002416.1:0-58627 GCA_023748175.1 Hoolock leuconedys
ACCCCATCCCAGACGGGCTCCTGCTGCCCTCGAGCCTTTGATGAAGGATCGCTTTCCAGGCCTTGCCACCTGAGGGAAGGACTGACCAGAGAGAGGCCCAAGTCCATTCACGTCAGGGTTTCATAACCGAAAGGTCCATGCACCCGGGACCGGGTGGCAGGTGGCGTCAAGCACGCAGGCAGCCTCCCTGCTACCGGCAACTGAATGGCGCCACCGTTTCCTGGTCGCGGCGCCGGGTAGGCGGGGATTTGCCCACGCCCACCCTGGCTCCAGAAGGGGCCCTTCCCGCCCTCAGAGGCCTCTCTGCGACCTCCTCAAGACACCTCAGGCAAATGACCAGGGACCGTGAGTAATGACTGCCTGCCTGGTCTCTGCATGGTGGGACAGCCAGGGTCTGCCAAGATGGGGCCGGGGCACAGGTGTGCTATGCCACCCATCTCCCAGGGTAAACTGGAGGGGCCGGGGCCAGGGGCTGGTGGTCGCCAAGGGCATGGGGGACCCCACCGGGCACCTCCACCTCCCCAGCCCGTGCCCCCGGAGGGCTCCTCACTGCAGCAGCAGATGCAATCTGTCCGGGCGCACACCCCACCGCCCAGGGAGGCCCGGGCGCTCGCTTCCAATCCCCTCCGGCCTGCTGCTGGATGAGCTCCTGGGGTGCCCAGAGTTTCTGCAGCAGTCGCACCATTTCCTGGAAACCGAGACCCCGGGGGATCTGCAGGAATCGGAAGAGCCCGACGGGCTGGAACCAACCCCTCAGTGAGGAAGTATAACCGGCTCTGTGTAGGAGTGAGATTTAGTACGCTGGCTGGGACGGTGTCGCAGTAAAGTCGGTGGCTCTTTCTGCATGGAACCCCTGGTTAGGTATGGAGGGAGTGTTCCTCCGGCTGACCCGCCTGTCATTCCTCCTGCCTCCCAGGGACTGGGCACGGTGAGAGACTGCAAAAGGAGAACTGCCTTTCTTCCTGGGCGCCCTGGGATCCCGGAGCCGCCCAGGTACCCGCAGGTCGCCCCAGCCCACCGAGCACTGCCGCTGGCTCATGGGCAGCCACCTGGCCTCCCAGGGAGCAGCCCCGGGTGAGCCTCCTCTCGGGCTCAAGCCACCCCACCCCTCAGCCTGACCACCAGCTAGCTCATCTCGTCAGGAGCGCCCCTTCCCTCTGGTTGAGACCCCTTCCCGGTAGAAACAACTGGGTCTGGCACTGTGGCTAGACTTTCTCTCCCTCCAGGGTTTGTCTCTGTGCTACCCCTCCTTCCAGCAAAGTCCGCCACGTCTTTCCTCTGCGTTCCCCAGGGCTGCCACTGTGGAGCGCCTTGCGGCTGTACACAGAACGCAGTCCCCGGGCACACACCGGATGCTGACCCTTCCAGGGGGGAGAAAAGGCAGGCACACGTGGAGAGAGGAAAGGGAGATCTAGCGGGACGGAAGGATGGGCAGAGAGACTTTGGTAGGCAGGGAGGGAAGGATGGAGGGAGGGAGGAAGGGAGGGACTGACCACAGAGGGAAGCAGTGAGGAACGGAGGGAAAGACAGAGGGACACAGGGACAGAAAGAGGGCGGGAGGGAGCAAGGGACCCAGGGAGAAAGGCAGGGAGAAAAAGCGGTCTCCGGACTCCTGGAGCAAAAGCAGCCCCACACTCCGGGAAAATGGTAAGGGCCCGGCACTGGCTGAAGCAGCCAGCGGAGGTCATGGGGAACTGCTCACCCCTGCCTGGTCGCTTCAAGGAATGGGTGGTTTCCCTCAAAGACAAAAAAAAGACGGGGACTGGCTGGCTGAGGGTATTCTCACCCCACGTGGTTTACCGTCCACACATCCCCAGGCAGAGCCCCCAGCAGAATGGAGTGGCCGGTGGCCATTGAAGCCCCTGACCATCGACCACAGAGGAGCCACACTCAGGAGGAATGGAATCCTTATTTTGGATTCCACGTCGCTTTGCCCTCTGCAAGGGGGACAGTAGCTCACGTCTCTCCAGCCCCACCCCCACCCCGAGAGGGGGGTTGGACCATGCTGACGGGTTTGAGCCCGGAGGTCTCTGCACCCTGAAAATCCAGGGAAGGGAGGAAGAGCAGCATCCTCTCTCGCCTCCATCCAAATCCTCACAATAATAGCAGACTCCCCACGCTATGGGATCGGAATCCATCGCCGCTTCATCACGGGCTGCATCTTGTTCCCTGTTTCGGCCTGGTCTCTGACTGGAGCTCACATACCCAAGTGAGGACTGTCACTGCAACGGGCTGCACACCAACAGGCATCTGGTGTTTTCTGTGAGGGGGCCCAGAACCCAAGTCCCACACGAGCACTGTGGGTTCCACACTCCACTCCACCATTCCAGGCTGGTTTTTTTCCCTGCTGGAAGATGCGAACCCAGGAGCTGGTTCCAGTTCCCCAAGGGATCCTGGAGAGGCCCCGAGAGCGCCCTGCCCTCAAAACCCACCCACCCCACCCTCCTCCTCCCCTTCCGCTGTGTTCCCCTGGCATCCGGCCCCACCCCCTTCCACCCCACCCAACCCCACCTCACCCAATGACGCCACCCCCACAAGCGCCACCACACCCCGGGGGCATCAGTGTGCTTGGGCCCCTCGGAGGGTGAGAGCGGGCTGTCCCAGGGCTCAGCAGCAGGCAAGAAGGGGTAGAGCCTCCCTGCCTGTGGGCCTTCCTAAAAGCCTCTGGCTGTCTGCGCCAGCTTCCTGGCTAGACCACAACACCCTGCGGTGCTACCCACGATGGATCTCCCGAAACCTTCGAACGGCACCCTCCCCGCGGAAGCCCGAGGACGAGGACGACGGAGGAGACTCATCTGGACCCCGAGGCAAGACGAGGCCCTGCAAGCCTGCTTTGAGCGGAACCCAGGCCATCGGCTGGCCCAGGCCATCAGCGTTCTGGAGCCCAGGGTCCAGATCTGGTTTCAGATCGAGAGGTCACGCCAGCTGAGGCAGCACCGGCGGGAATTTCCGCCCTGCCCAGGGAGACATGGCCGCAAGAAGGCAGGCGAAAGCAGACCTCCATCACCCCATCCCAGTCGGCCCTGCTGCTCGGAGCCTTTGAGAAGGATTGCTTTCCAGGCATCGCCACCAGGAAGACTGGCCAGAGAGACGTGGGGCATCCCAGTCCAGATTCACTGCCTGTTTCAGAACCGGCGGGTCGGGCACTGGACCGGGTGGCAGGCACCGGTGCATACTGATGTCTCTGCAACGCTGTCCACTGTGGTGTCACCCTGCTCCTGGTCGGTGGATCCGCAGGCGGGAATTTTGCCTACCCCTGCCTGGATCCTCCTCAAGGCCCCTTCCCCACCCCTCAGACGCCTTGCGGACTCCTTCGCAACAAACTGCCAATGACCGGGGACCGGGAATCGCAGCGTGACGGCCTGCCGGGCCCCTGCGCTGTGGGACAGCCAGGGGCTGCTCAAGCTGGCCCACAGGGCCAAGGCGTGCTTGAGCCACCCACGTCCCAGAGCAGTCCGCGGAGCCATTGGGGCTAGGGGCCAGGTCGCTGGGGCTGTGTCAACCTCAAGCCGGGCAGCTCCACCTCCTGCCCATGCCCTTCGGGAGGCTCCACCGCAGAGAAGATGCAGCCCGCTGCCTCCCCCACATCCCCAGGAGGTCCGGCGCTCGTCTCCATTCCACTCCAGCCTGCTGCTGGATGAGCTCCTTGTGTGCCCAAAATTTCTGCAGCAGGCGAACACTTTCCTAGAAACCGAGGCTCCGGGGGACCTGCAGGAATCAGAAGAGTCCGCCGGGCTGGAACCACCCCTCAGCGAGGAAGAATACCGGGCTCTGCTGGAGGAGTATTAGGACGCGGGCTGGGGACGGGGTCGCGGCAGGTCGGTGTGCTCTCTTTCGCGGGGAAACCCTGGCTGGGCATGGAGGGGCGTGTCTTCTCTCCGGGCTGACCTGCCTGGCATTCCTGCCTCCTAGGACTGGGCCCGGTGAGAGACTTCGAACAAAGGAGAACTGCCATTCTTTACTGGGCGTCCCGGGGATCTCGGAGCTGGCCCAGGTACCAGCAGGCGGGTTGTCTACCAGGCACGCGCATGTTTGCGGGCAGCCACCTCGCCTCCTGTGGGAGCAGCCCCAGCAGAGCTCTCTTGCTTTTCCGCCACTCCACCCTCGCCTGACCAACGGCTACCCCCCCTCACCGGGCAGGGTATGGGGCACCCCCCCCGGCTGGGTGGAGACCCCTGCCACGCCAAAAAACTCAGGACCTGGCAGCGTCCAGGCCTCTCTCCCTCCCAGGATCACACCAAGGCCTGCCTCCGGCTGCTCCCAAACCCGTGATTCTGCGGCCTCCCAGAGCTGCCACCATGGAGCGCCTGGCAGCTGTACGCAGACTCCAGACCCCGGGCACACACGGGATGCTGACCCTTCCAGGCGGGAGGGAACGCAGGCACAGGTGGAGGGAGGAACCGGAGACCTAGGAGGGTCGAGCAGAATGGGCGGAGAGATCTCTGGTGGCAGGGAGGAGTGGGATTGAGGGAGGGAAGGAGGGAGGGGAGGAGGGAAATGACTGACAGAGAGAGGGAGCTGCGAGAACTGAGGGAAAGACCAGGAATACAGGGTCAGAGGGAGTGGGCGGAGGGAGCAAGGAAACGAGTGAGAAAAGCAGGTAGAAAAAAGTGGCCTCCACCCTGGAGCAACAGCAGCTACTGCAAGCAGTGGGGAAAACGGGCTGAGAGCTGGGCGGTGGCCGGCACTCTGCTCTCCCCCCTGCCCACTGCCCAGGAATGGGCTGCTTCCTCAATGACAAGATGGGACTTGGGCTGTCAGTGGGGTATTCACCCACGTGGTTTACCGACCACACTTCCCCAGGCCGAGCCCTGCAGCGGAGCGCCAGGCCGACAGCCCCGACCACCGACCACAGAGGAGCCACACTCAGGAGGACTGAAGCCTGATTTCGGATTCCACGTCGCTCGGCCCTGCAAGGGGGCCGGTAGCTCAGGTCTCTACGGCCCCACCACTGCCCCGAGAGGCTGACCATGTTGATGGTTTGCTTCTGGAGCCCTGCGGGCACCCAGAAACATCCAGGGAAGGGAGGAAGAGCAGCATCCTGTCTTCCACCTCACTCCAAACCAGCCACACCGCAGACTCCCCACGTTGCGGGACACGGGAATCCATCGTCAAGACATCACGCCGGGGATGTATCTTGTCTCTAGGGTTCTCGCTCTGGTCTTCTATCGGAGCCACCACACACCCGCGTGGGTGAGACTGTCACGGTAAACGGGCTGCACACCCACAGATGCTCTGGCACCACAAAGCAGAGGGGGGGCCTGTAAAACTCAAGACCCACACTGGAGGTTCAGTTCCCCACTCCACTCCCCTCCATTCCAGGCTGGTTTCTCCTGCTGAAGACGCTGCACCACACAGAGAGCGTCTTCCAGTTCCCGCGGGATCCTGGAGAGGCCCGGAGAGCCAGCTACCACCCGAAACCCACCCCCCCTTACCCCTTCCCCCTCTCCCCCTTCCACTGTGTCTCTCTGGCCTCCAGCCCCACCCCTCCCAAACCCCCCAAACACCACCTCACCAAATGACCCCACATCCAAAAGCAACACCACGCCCTCAAAGTACTCAAGCAAGTGCCCCCCTGAGGGTGAGGTGGCTGTCCATGGCTCACTGGCAGGCAAGAAGGGGTAGAGCCTCCTGCCTGTGGCCTTTCGTAAGAGCTTCGCTATTGTCTATGCTGCATCCTGGTTGGACTGAACGCCGTATGCAGTGCTCCCCTGCATGGCTCTCCCACACCTTCAACTGCACCCCTCCCCCATGGAAAGCCCGAGGGACGACGTGACATGGAGGAGACTCTGTCTGGGACCCTGAGGCAAAGCGTGCAGGCCTATGAACCTGCTTTGAGGGAACCTGCAGCACTCCAAGCACGCCACCAGAGAACGGCTGGCCCAGGCCATCGGCTGCCTGCAACACAGGGTCCAGATCTGGTTTCAGAACGAGGTCATGCCAGCTGAGGCAGCACCGGCACGCCGCCCCTGGCTCGGGAGATGCGGGTCCGCAGCGAAGGCAGGCGAAGAGACTTCACACCCCATCCCAGAAGGCTAAGTGCCGCCCGGTGCCTTTGAAGGATCGCCCAGGCATCGCCACCAGGGAAGGACTGGTCGAGAGACGGGCCTGGATCAGATTCATGCCTGGTTTCCCAACCGAAGGGGCCAGGCACCCGGCCCGGCAGGGCTGGCCCACGAGGCTGCTCCCTGCAACGCGGCCCCGCGCCGGGTGTCACCCTGCTCCCTGGTCGGTTGCCCTGCAGGCTGATATCCCTGCCTGCACGCCTGGCTCACCGGCGTCCACCATGCTCAGACGCTTCGGTGGCCTCCGCACCACCTGAGCACATACCCGGGGGACCGGACGCGCAGCTGGCGACCCGCCGGACCCTGAGCGGTGGCACACCCAGGGGTCTGCACAGCCAGTCACAGGGCCGTGCTTGTGCCACTGACGTCCCAGGGCAGTCCTTGTTGGGACTGGGGGCAGGGAACCCAGGTCGCCGGGACGTCATTTGAACCCCATGCTGGGGAAGTTCCACCTCCCAGCCCACGCCCCCGGAGGGCTCCGTGCCGCTGGGAGCAGATGCAAGCCATCCGGGTGCCCTGCCCTCCCCCCCAGGAACCCGGGCGCTCCTCTCCACTCTCCTCCGGCCTGCTACTGGATGAGCTCCTGGTGTGCCCAGAGTTTCTGCAGGCGCACATTTCCTAGAAACCGAGGACCCAGGGGAGCTGTGAGAATCGGAAGAGTCTACTGCTGGAACCACCCCCAAGAGAGGGAAGATAACGGGCTCTGCTGGAGGAGCTTTAGGACGCGGGCAGGGGACGGGGTCGCGGCAGGGCGGTGGCCTCTCTTTCGCGGGGAACCCCTGGCTGAGCATAGAGGGGCGTGTCTTCCCCCCGGGCTGACATGCCTGGCATTCCTGCATCCCAGGACATCGCCCTTTGAGAGACTCTGCACATAGGAGAACTGCCATTCTTTCCTGGGCGTCCCGGGGCTCCCGCAGCCAGCCCATGTACCAGCAGGCAGGCCGTCTACAACGCACGCGCGGGTTTGCGGGCAGCCACCTGGCCTCCTGTGGGAGCAGCCCCGGCAGAGCTCTTTGCCTTTCTGCCACCCCACCCCCGCCTGACCACCGGCCACCCCACCCCGCAGTATGCTGCCCTGCCCCGATCAAGGGAGACCCCTCAGCCCCACAAACAATCGGAACTGGCAGCGTCCCCAGGCTCTCTTCCCCTCCCTGGGGCTTGCCAAGATCTGTGCCTCCGGCCCACCACTGCTTCCGCCCACGCATGCCTCTGTGGCCTCCCAGGACCTGCCACCGTGTAGCCCCTCGCGGATATATGCAGACACCAGACATCGGGCACACCCGGGATGCTGAAAATTCCAGGCGGGAGGGAAGGCAGGCACAGGTGGAGAGAGGAACTGGATACCTAGAGGGACGGAAGGATGGGAGGAGAGACTTTGGAAGGCATTGAGGGTGGGTGGAGGGAGAGAGGGAGAGAGGGAGAGACTGACCGACAGAGAGAGGGAGGCAGTGAAGAACGGAAGGAAAGACAGAGGGACACAGGGACAAATGGAGGGCGGGAGGGAGCAAGGGACCGAGGGAGGAATGCAGGGAGAAAAAGCGGTCTCCGGACTCCTGGAGCAACAGCAGCCCCATGCTCTGGGAATACGGTAAGTGCCTGGCGCGGGCTGAGGGCTGGGCGGCGGCAGGCGAGGCACTACTTCGCACCCGTTCCGTCGCCCAAAGAATGGGCGGTTTACTCAAAGACAAAAGACGGGGACTGGGGTTGCTGTGGGGTATTCATCCACGTGGTTTACAGACCACATTCCCAGGCCGAGCTCCCTGCAGCGGAGCTGACAGGGAGACAGCCTCAACCACCGACCACAGAGGAGCCACACTCAGGAGGACTGAAGCCTGATTTCGGCTTCCACGTCGCTCGGCACTCTTCAAAGTGGCCGTTAGCTTACCTGTCTCCGGCCCCACCCCAACCCCGAGAGGCTGACCATGTTGACGGTTTGCTTCCGGAGCCCTGTGCTCACCCAGAAACATCCAGGGAAGGGAGGAAGAGCAGCATCCTCTCTTCGCCCTCACTCCAAACCAGCCACACCGCAGAATCCCCACGTTGAGGGACATGGGAATCCATCGTCAAGCCATCACGCCGGAGATGAATCTTGTCTCTGGGGTTTCGCTCTGGTCTTCGACGGTAGCCACACACCTGCGTGGGTGACACTGTCACGGCAACGGCGACACCCTCAGGCATCACGTGTCTTCGTGGAGAGGGGGCCTGTACAACTCAAGACGCACACGGAGGTTCAGTTCCACACTCCACTCCACCCTTCCACGCTGGTTTCACCCTGGGAACCAGGAGCTGCTTCCACTTCCCCCTCGGGATCTCTGGAGGAAGCCTGTGAGAGAGCCAGCCCCGCCCGAAACCCACCCCCTCAAACCTTCCCCTCTCCCCTTCCGCCACAGTGCCTCTGGCTCTCCAGCCCCAACCCTCCCATCCTCCCCAACTCCAACTCACACAATGCCCCCACCCCCAGCAACACCAACATGCCCCGGGGGCATAATTGCGCTGGGGCCCCTTGGAGGGCGAGGGCGGGCTGTCCCGGGCTCAGTGACAGGTGCAAGGTGGATTCAGGTCTTCAGAGCCCGGCTATTGCCCCACCGCCTCCTGGCTGCAACGCCAGCGGTGCTCCCCACATAAGTCTCCTGAACCTCACCCTCCCCCGCTGAAGCCCGAACGAGACCGGCGGAGGAGACTCGTCTGGACCACAAGGCAAAGCGAGGCCCTGCGAGAATGCTTTGAGCAGAACCCACACCCAGGCATCGCTACCAGAGAACGGCTGGCACAGGCCATCAGTGTTCCGGAGCGCACGGTCCAGATCTGGTTTCAGAACGAGAGGTCACGCCAGCTGAGGCAGCACCGGCGGGAATCTCCGGGCCCCTGGTCAGGGAGAGTTCGCAAGAAGGCAGGCGCAAAGTATACCTCCGCCAGCCCATCCTAGACGGCTCCCATGGTTCCAGCCTTTGAGAAGGATCACTTTCCAGGCATCGCCACCAGGGAAGGACCGCCCAGAGAGACGGGCCTCCCGGAGTCCAGGATTCACATCTGGTTTCAGAACCGATGGGCCAGGCACCAGGGACGAGGTGGCAGGGCGCCGGCGCACGCAGGCGGCCCATGCAACGCTGCCCCCAGCGGGTGTCGCCCTGCTCCTGGTCGGTGGACCCAGCAGGCGGGGATTTTGCCTACGCCGCCCTGGCTCCTCCCGTAGGGGCCCTCTCCCACCCTCAGATGCCTCGGTGGCATCTGCAGCCCCCGAGCAAATGCCAGAGGGACCGGGTCCCTCATCGTGATGGCCTGCCGGGCCCGTGCATGGTGGGACAGCCAGGGCCCGCTCAAGCTGGGCCAAAAGAACAATGCGTGCTTGTGCCACCCAGTCCCAGGGCAGCCCGTGGTGGGGCTGGGGTCAGGGGCCCCAGGTACCCGGGGTGGCCTAGGAACACAAAGCCGGGGCAGTGGCACTGCCCCAGCCCACGCACCCAGATGGCTCCATGCCGCAGGTGCAGATGCAAACCAACCGGCTCTCCCACCGCCTCTCAGGAGCCTCACAAGGCCTATCTCCACTCCCCTCCGCCTGCTGCTGGATGAAATCCTGGCGTGCCCAGAGTTTCTGCATCAGGCGCATCCTTTCCTAGAAACCGAGGCCCCGGGGGAGCTGCAGGAAACGGAAGAGCCTGCCGGGCTGGAGCCACCCCTCAGCGAGGAAGAATACCGGGCTCTGCTGGAGGAGCTTTAGGGACGGCGGTGGGGATGGGTTCGCGGCAGGGCGGTGGCCTCTCTTTCGCGGGGAACCCCTGGATGGGCATGGAGGGGCGTGTCTTCCCTCCAGGCTAACCCTCCTGGCATTCCTGACTCCTAGGTCTAGGCCCGGTGAGAGACTCTGCCCAAAGGAGAACTGCCATTCTTTCCTGGGCGTCCCGGGGACGGGTGTCAAGCAGGTGCCTCAGGCGGCCGCCTACCGCAGGCACACGCGGGCTTGGCGGCAGCCACCTGGCCTCCTGTGGGAGCAGCCCCGGCAGAGCTCTCTTGCCTTTCTGCCACCGCACCCCCGCCTGACCACCGGCTACACCCCTACTCGGGTAGTACGCGCCCTTCCCTGGCTGGGTGGATACCCGTCCCCGAAAATACCGGCTCGTGGTAGCGTCCAGGCCTTCTCTCTTATTCAGTTTGCCTCTCTGTGCCTCCGGGCCTCCACCAGCAGCCGCAACACAAAAGCCTCTTCAGGCCTCCTCTTGTGAGCGCCGTTACTACGTGGAGCTTGGCGGCTGTACACAGACCGCACACCCCGGCACACACTGGAAGCTGAACATTCCAGGCGGGAGGGAAGGCAGTCACAGGTGGATAGAGGAACGGGAGACCTAGAGGGACGGAAGGATGGGCGGAGAGACTTTGGAAGGCAGGGAGGGAGGGATGGAGGGAGGGAGGGAGGGACTGACCGACAGTGAGAGGGATGCAGTGAGGAACGGAGGGAAAGATAGAGGGACACAGCGACAGAGGGAGTTCCGGGGGGATCAAGGGACCGAGGGAGGAAGGCAGGGAGAAAAAGCGGGCTCCGGACTCCTGGAACAACAGCAGCCCCAGGCCCGGAAATGGTAAGCCAGTATTGAGGTTCATGGCGTCGGCGGGGAACACGTTCACTCCGGTTCCGATGCCCAGGAATGGGCGGTTTCCTAAAAGACAAAAAAGATGGGGACTCGGGTTGTCATGGGGTATTCGCCCACGCATACAGCATCACATCAAGGTTGAGGCCCCTCGCGAGCGCCAGCTGGACAGCCCGACCACCGACCACAGAGGAGCCACACTCAGGAGGACTGAAGCCTGATGACGCCGCCTCCCTCTGCAAGGGGGCCGGTAGCTCAGCTCTCTCCAGCCCCACCCCCAAACTGAAAGGCTGACCATGTTGACGGTTTGCTTCTGGAGCCCTGCGGGTACCCTGAAATATCCAGGGAAGGGAGGAAGTGTAGCATACTCTCTTCGCCCTCCCTCCAAACCGGCCACACCGCAGAGTCCCCACGTTGCGGGACACGGGAATCCATCGTCAAGCCATCACACTGGGGATGTATCTTGTCTCTGGGGTTCCGCTCTTGTCTTCGACGGGAGCCACACACCTGCTTCAGCGAGACTGTCATGGCAAAAGCGACACCCACAGGCATCGGGTGTCTTCGCGGAGAGGGGGCCTGTAAAACTCAAGATCCACCCGGAGTTTCAGTTCCACACTCCACTCCACCCTTCCAGGCTGGCTTCTCCCTGCTGAAGACGCGTGGGAACCCAGTGAGCACCTTCCAGTTCCCGTGGTATTCCTGGAGAGGCCCGGAGAGCCAGCCCCCGCCCGAAACCCACCCCCTCACCCCTTCCCCCACTCCCCCTTCTGCTGTGTCTCTCTAGCCTCCGGCCCAACCCCTCCCAACCCCCCCAACACAACCTCACCCAATGACCCTACCCCCAAAAGCACCACCACGCCCCGGGGGCATCAGTGCGCTGGGGTCCCTCGTAGGGTGAGGGTGGGCTGTCCCAGGGCCCAGTGGCAGTCAAGAAGGGGTGAGCCTCCCTGCCTGTGGGTTCTGAGCAGAGCCACTGGCCGCCTGCGCTGCCTCCTGGTTGGACTGAACGGCCAGCAAGGTGCTCCCCAGACTGCTCTCCCAACACCTTCGAACGGCACCCTCCCTTTGGAAGCCCAAGGATGAGGACGGCGGTGGAGACTCATCTGGGCCCCAAGGCAAAGCGAGGCCCTGTGAGCCTGCTTTAAGTGGAACCCTTACCCGGGCACCGCCACCAGAGAACAGCTGGCCCAGGCCATCGGAGTTCCAGAGACCAGGGTCCATATCTTGTTCCAGAACGAGAGGTCACACCAGCTGAGGCAGCACCGGGCGGGACTCTCCGCCTGGCCGGGAGACGGGTCTACAGGAAGGAGTACAAAGCGACTTCCGTCACCCCACTGAGGGTTTTGCCCCTGCAGCTCTGAGCATTTGAGAAGGATCGCATTCCAGGCATCGCCACCAGGGAAGGACTGGCCAGAGAGACGCCCTACCGGAGTCAAGGATTCACGTCTGGTTTCTGAACCCAAGGGGCCAGGCACTGGACTGAGGTCGGTCGCCGCGCACGCAGGCGTTCCCTGCAACGCTGCCACCGGTTGGTGTCACCCTGCTCCTGAGCCAGGTCTGCATGGAGCCTTGCCCACGCCGCCCTGGTTCTCCCGGCGGGCCCCTCTCCCCACACTCAGATGCCTCGGTGGCCTCTGTACCCCCCGAAAAAATGCCCAGGGAACTGGGATGGGCAGCTGGACGCCATCCCGGGCCCCCTGGGCAAGAGTGGGACAGCCAGAGTCTGCCTGCTGGGCCAGAGGGCTGCTGGCGCAAGCCATGCTTCACCCACAACCAGGGCAGTCCCAGGGGCTGGGGCCAGGGGCCCCAGGTCGCCGGGGAGGCGTGGGAACCCCAAGCCGGGACAGCTCCACCTCCCCATCCTTCCATGCCTTCTCTCTCTCCCCCGGGAGGGCTCCGCCTGCAGGAGCAGATGCAAGCCCTCTGGACGCCCTCCCCACCGGCCCCGGAACCCGGGCGTTCATCTCCACCCCCTCCCGCCTGCTGTTGGATGAGCTCCTGGCCTGCCCAGAGACTCTGCAGCAGGCGCACCCTTTCCTAGAAACCGAGACCCCGGGGGAGCTGCAGGACCGAAGAGCCCTCACTGGCTTGAACCACCCTCAGCAAGTACCCACACGGGCTCTGCTGGAGGAGCTTTAGGACGTGGGGAACCCTTTTGGGGTGGCCTCTCTTCATGGGGAACCCCTGGCTGGGCATGGAGGGGCGTGTCTTCCCTCCGGGCTGACCCGCCTGGCATTCCTGCCTCCTAGGACTGGGCCTGGTGAGAGACTCCGCACAAAGGAGAACTGCCATTCTTTCCTGGGCGTCCCGGGGATCCCGGAGCTGGCCCAGGTACCAGCAGCAGGCGGCCGTCTACCACGCATGTGTGGGTTTGCGGGCAGTACCCTGGCCTCCTATGGGAGATAACCCGCAGAGATCTCTATGCTTCCGCCACCCTAACCCCACACTGCCACCCCATTGCCCCAGTATGGGTCCTTCCCCGGTGTGGGTGGACACCCCTGTCCCACAGGCTGCCCACAGGGGCCCAGGCAGTCAGACCTTCTCTCCTCCCCGCCTCGGGCCTCTCTGGCGCCTCCTCGCTTCCACCGGCCGCCACCAACCCGTGCCTCTGCGCCCTCCGAGGGAGCTGCCACCATGGAGCGCCTGGCGGCTGTACGCAGACCCCATACCCCGGGCACACCCGGGATGCTGACCCTTTGAGGTGGGAAGGAAGGCAGGCACAGGTGGAGAGAGGAATGGGAGAACTAGAGGGACGGAAGGATGGGCGTAGAGACGTTGGAAGTCAAGGAGGGAGGGATGGAGGGAGGGAGGGAGGGAGGGACGGAGCCAGGGACAGAGGGAGGGAGGGAGGCAGGGAGGGACGGAGGGAAAGACAGAGGGACACAGGGACAGATGGAGGGCGGGAGGGAGCAAGGGACCGAGGGAGGAAGGCAGGGAGAAAAAGCGGTCTCCGGACTCCTGGAGCAACAGCAGCCCCACGCACCGGGAAAACGGTAAGCGCCCGGGGCGGGCTGAGGGCTGGGCGGCGGCCGGTGAGGCTCTCCTTCGCCCCCGTTCCGTTGCCCAAGTAATGGGCAGTTTCCTCAAAGACAAAAGACAGGGACTCGGGATGCCATGGGGTATTCCCTCACGTGGTTTACCGACCACACATCCCCAGGCCGAGCGCCGCAGCGGAGCGCCAACAGCCCCGACCACCGACCACAGAGGAGCCACAGTCAGGAGGACTGAAGCCTGATTTCGGATTCCACGTCATTCGGCCCCCTGCAAGGCGGCCGGTAGCTCACGTCTCTCCAGCCCCACCCTCACCTCGAGAGGCTGACCATGTTGACGGTTTGCTTCCGGAGCCCTGCGGGTACCCAGAAACATCCAGGGAAGGGATTAAGAGCGGCGATCCTCTCTACCCTCCAAAACCGCCACCAGCACTCCCAACGCTGCGGACACGTAAACCAGCCGCAGCCATCACGCCGGTATGTTACTTGTCTCTGTGTTTTGCTGTGGTCTTGACGGAGCCACCTCGCGTTTGTGAGACTGTCATGGCAACGGCTTTAATGCGACACAGTACTGGTACCATGAGAGGAATTGTAAAATCAAGACTCCACACGAGTTTCAGTTCCACACTCCACTCCACCCTTCTAGGCTGGTTTCTCCATGCTGAAGACCTGTGGGAACACAGGGAGCGGCTTCCAGTTCCCGTGGGAACACTGGAGAGGCCCGGAGAGCCAGCCCCTGCACGAAACCCACCCCCCTCACCCCTCTTCCCCCCCCTCCTCCTCCTTCCGCTATGCCTTTCTGGTTCGCCCCACCTCCCCTCCACGCCAACCAACCACACCTGACCCACTTTCACGCCTACCTAGCACTGGGCTCTCACGCCTGGGCATCAGTGCGCCTGCCCCCAGTGGAGTGGCGAGGGTGGTCTGTCCCAGGGCTCAGCGGCAGTGCAAAGGGTGATTTCCCACTGGGGCCTTTGTGGGCGGCTCATGGCTTTATGCAGCGGGTTCTGCTGTACTGAACTGGGTATGGTGTTCCCCCAATGGCTCTCCTGACACCTTCGAACCCGGTAACCCTCCCCCACGGAAGCCTGAGGACGAGGACGGGAGGAGACTCCTGTCTGGACCGAGGTCGCGAGAACCTGTGAGCTCAGCTGGAGCCAGCCCGGGCACTCTACTAGAGAACGGGCAGGCCCAGGCCATCGGGCGCTCCTTAGAGCACAGGTCCAGATCTGGTTTCAGAACGAGGTCACGCCAGCTGAGGCAGCACCATGGCACCTCCTCCCTTGACATAGAGACGAAACCAAGAAGGCAGGCTAAAAGCGACCTCACCTCATCCCAGAGATGGCCCCTGCTGGGCCCTCGGAAGCCTTGAGAAGGATCGCCAAGGCATCGCCACCAGGGAAGGACTGCCAGAGAGACGGGCCTCCTGAGTCCAGGATTCACGCCTGGTTTCAGAACTGAAGTGGGCACCGGGACCGGGTGGCAGGGCGCAGGTGCATGCAGGTGGCCCCTGCAAAGCGGCCCCCGTCTGGTGTCACCCTGCTCCCTGGTCGGTGGCCCCGGCAGGCGGGGATTTTGCCTACGCCGCCCTGGCTACTTCCAAAGGGGCCCCTCCCACCCTCAGACACCACGGTGAAGGTCTCAAGACCACCCGAAAGAATGTCTGGGACTGGACACGCATCGCGATGGCTGCGAGACCCTTAACGCTAGACCACCAGGGCCCGGGCCAAGCTGGGCCACAGGGCCATACAGGCATGCCCAGCCACATCCAAGGGCAGTCTGTGGTGGGGCTCGGGCCAGGGGCTCAAGGTCACCAGGGCGGTGGATCCCTGCCAGCAGCCCACATTCCCAGCACGCGTCTTCCGAGGCTCCGCGCTGGCGTGATGTCGCCCCGTGGCCGCCTCCCCTGCCCAAGGAGCCTGGCCTCACACACCCTCCGCCCCTGCTGGATGAGCTCCTGTCGTGCCCAGAATTTCTGCAGCAGGCGCACCCTTTCTTAGAAACCAAGGCCCCGGGGGAGCTGCAGGAATTGGAAGAGCCCGCCGGGCTGGAACCACCCCTCAGCGAGGAAGAATACTGGGCTCTGCTGGAGGAGATTTAGGACGCGGGCTGGGGACGGGGTCGCGGCAGGGCGGTGGCCTCTCTTTCGCGGGGAACCCCTGGCTGGGCATGGAGGGGCGTGTCTTCCCTCCGGAATGACCCACCTGGCATTCCTGCCTCCTAGGACTGGGCCCGGTGAGAGACTCCACATAAAGAACTGCCATTCTTTCCTGGGCATCCCGGTGATCCCGGAGCCGGACCAGGTACCAGCAGGCAGGCCGTCTACCGCGCATGTGTGGGTTTGCGTGCAGCCACCTGGCCTCCTGTGGGAGCAGCCCCGGCAGAGCTCAATTGCCTTTCTGCCACCAAACCCCCACCTGAACACCGGCTACCCCCCGCCCCGGCAGTATGCCTCCTTCTCCGTGCTGGGTGGAGACCCACGTCCCGTGAAACACCGGGCACGCAGAAGCCTAGGGATTCTCTCTCTCCTCCCTGCTCACCCCTTTCTATGCCTCTGCTCCAGCGTTGATCGCCAACCTGTGCCTCTGTGGCCTCCCAGGAGCTGCCACCGTGGAGCGCCTGGCGGCTCTATGCAGACCCCAGACACCGGGCACAACCGGGTTGCTGAAACTTCCAGGCAGGAGGGAAGGCAGGCACAGGTGGGGAGAGCAACGGAAGACCTAGAGGGACAGAAGGATGGGGGGGAGGGTGGGGGGGAGGGAGAGAGGGATGGAGGGAGGGAGGGAGGGAGGGACTGACCGACAGGGAGAGGGAGGCAGTGAGGAATGGAGGGAAAGTCAGAGGGACACAGGGACAGAGGGAGGGCGGGAGGAGGCAAGGGACCGAGGGAGGAAGGCAGGGGAAAGCAGACTCCAGACCCTGAGCCACAGCAGCCCCAACGCTTGGGGAAAACAGCAAGCTGCCGGGCACTGGCTGGGATAAAAGGCTGTCGGCAGGAGAATTTGTTCGGGCCCGTCCCACGCTCAAGGAATGGGTGGTTTCCTCAAAGACAAAAAGATCTAATGACTCGGGTTGCCGGGGAGGGTATTCACCCACGAGGATTACTACTGACCACACATCCCCAGGCAGAGCCTCAAGAAGGAGCCCCCCAGGCCGACAGCCCCGGACCAATCGGCCTCACAGAGAGCCACACTCAGGGAGGACTGAAGCCTGATTTCGATACCACTGCTGTTTCTGCTCCTTCTGCAAAGTGCCTGGCAGCTTACGCCCGCCCCACTCACCCCGAGAGGCTGACCTTGTTGACTTTTTGCTTCCGGAGCTCCCAAGGGCAAACCCAGAAACATCCAGGGAAGGGAGGAAGAGCAGTGTCCTCTCTTCGCCCTCCTCCAAACCGGCCACACCGCAGACTCCCCACGTTGCAGGACACGGGAATCCATCGACAAGCCATCACGCTGAGAATGTATCTTGCCTCTGGGGATTCGCTCTGGTCTTCGATGGGAGCTACACAACTGCGCGGGTGAGTCTGTCACGGTAACGGCGACACCCCACAGGCATCGTTTGTCTTCGCGGAGACGGGGCCTGTAAAACTCAAGACCCACACGGAGGTTCAGTTCCACACTCCACTCCACCCTTTCAGGCTGGTTTCTCCCTGCTGAAGACGCGTGGGAGCCCAGGGAGCGGCTTCCAGTTCCCGCGGGATCCCTGGAAAGGCCCGCAGAGCCAGGCCCCGCCCAAAACCCACCCCCCTCACCCCTTACACCTCTCCCCCTTCCGCTGTGTCACTCTGGCCCCCAGCCCCACCCCTCCCACCCCCCAACTCAACCTCACCCAATGCACCCACCCCCAGCAGCACCACCACGCCCCGCGGGCACTCCAGTGCTGGGGCTCCCTGAGGGTGAGGGCGGTCGTCCCAGGCTCAGCCGCAGGCAAGAAGGGGTGGAGCCTCCCTGCCTGTGGGCCTTCAAAAAGCCCCTGGCTGTCTGTGCCGGCCCCCTGGCTGGACCTCGGTCGCCAGGCTGTGCCCCCCGCAATTGCCCCCACGGCTGCCCTCAACAGCACTCTCCCCGCCGGGAAGCCCGAGGACTCAGATCTGTGGAGGAGACCTCGCCTGGACCCCGAGGCAAAAGCGGTGGCCCTGGGAGAGCTTGCTTTGAGCTGAACCCCAACCCAGGCACGTGCCACCAGAGAACGGCTGGCCCAGGCCATCACATGCTCCAGATCCCAGGATCCAGATCTGGTTTCAGAACGAGGTCACGCCAGCTGAGGCAGCACCGCGAATCTCCACTGGCCGGGTGACGCTGCCTCAAGAAGAAGGCAGGCTTAAAGCGGACTCAAGCACGCCCATCCCAGACGGCCATGCTGCTCTGAGCATTTGAGAAGCATCGCTTCCAGGCATCGCCACCAGGAAGCGAGAGTGGCCAGAGAGACAGGGCCCGGCGCCAGTCTCCACTCCTCCGGCCCGCTGGATGAGCTCCTGGCTTGCCCAGAGTTTCTGCAGCAGGCGCACCCCTTTCCTAGAAACGAGGCCCTGGGGGAGCTGCAGGAATCGGAAGAAAGCCTGCCGGGCTGGAACCACCCCCTCAGCGAGGACGAATACCGGGCTCTGCTGGAGGAGCTTTAGGACGCGGGCAAGGGACGGGGTCGGGGCTGGGCAGTGGCCTCTCCTTTCGCGGGGAACCCTTGGCTGCGCATGGAGGGGCGTGACTTCCATCCGGGTGACCCGACTGGCATTCCTGCCTCCTAGGAATGGGCCCAGTGAGAGTCTCCGGACAAAGGAGAACTGCCATTCTTTCCTGCCCTGGGATCCCCGAGTCTGTTGCAAATTAGCCATGGCCGCTCATCACAAGACGCACGTGTTTAAGTGGGAAGCCACCTGGCCTCCTGTGGGAGGAGCCCCGACAGAGCTCTCTTGCCTTTCCCGCCACCACCCCCCCCACCCCTCGACTGAACACCGGCTACCCCCCTCGTCTCCAGTATGCCCCTTCCATCGGCTGGTGGAGACCCACCGCCCCGTGAAAACACTGGAAACCCAAGCAGCGCCCAGGCTCTCTCTCCCCTCCCCGGCTGGCTCCCCCTCTGGCGCCCGGGCCCATCACGCCTGCCAATCCAGGCCTCATGCCTCCCAGGAGCTGCTTGCCTGTGGAGAGCCTCCATGGGCCATGCTGCAGACCCCATCCTGGCCCATCCTGGGATGCTGACCCTTCCAGGCAGTGGGAATAAGTGCTAACAGGTGGAGAGAGGAATGGGAGACCCAGGGCTGGGGCTGCATGACTGCAGAAAGAGACCTTGGAAGGCAAGGAGGGAGGGATGGAGGCGGTGGGGGAGGGACTGGCCGACAGAGAGAGGGAGGAAGTGTGGAACGGAGGGAAAGACAAAGGAACACAGGGACAGAGGGAGGGCGGGAGGGAGCAAGAGACCGAGGGAGGAAGGCCGGGAGAAAAAAAGCTGCCCTCCGACTCCTGAGTAATAGCAGCCCGCGTCTGGAAATGGTAGCCTCAAGCGCTGGCTGAGAGCTGGCCGGGCGGCCGCCGGCACTCAGACGCCTGCCTGCCGCTCCAAGGAATAACGCAAGTGGTTTCCTTCAAAAGACAAAAGACGGGCATTCGGGTTCCTGTGGGGTATTCACACACGTGGTTTACCAAGCACAACATCCCCAGGATCGAGCCCCAAGAGCGGAGCCAGGCAGACAAATCACAACAATCAACGAGGAGCCACACCCTCGAGGAAGACTGAAGCTCGATTGGATTTGACTGGCCACCTGCCCTCCTCGCAAGGGGCTGGTAGCTCACGCCTCTCCAGCCCCACCCCACCCGAGAGGCTGACCCTGTTGACGGTTTGCCTCGACCCCAAGGGCACCCAGAAACATCCAGGGAAGGGAGGAAGAGCAGCATCCTTCCTCTACCTCCAAAGTTGCCACAGCGCAGACTCCCCACGTTGCGGGACACAGGAATCCATTGTCAAGCCATCATCCCGGGGATGTATCTTGTCTCTGGGGTTTCGCTCCCATCTTCAACTGGAGCCACATACCAAGTGCAGGAATTGTTGGCAGTAACGTATGACACCCACAGGCATCGGGTGTCTTCGTGGAGAGGGGCCTGTAAAACTCAAGACCCACACGGAGTTTCAGTTCCACACTCCACTCCACCCTTCCAGGCTGGTTTCTCCCTGCTGAAGACGCGTGGGAACCCAGGGAGCGGCTTCCAGTTCCCGCGGGATCCCTGGAGAGGCCCGGAGAGCCAGCCCCAGCCTGAAACCCACGCCCCTCACCCCTTCCCCTCTCCCCCTTCCGCTGTGTCTCCTCTGGCCTCCAGCCCCACCCCTCCCACCACCCCCAACCTCACGTCACCCATTACCTCCAACACCACCAGCACCACAACGCCCCGGGGGCATCAGTGCGTTGGGGCCCCTCGGAGGGCGAGGGCTGGCTGTCCCAGGGCTCAGCGGCAGGCAAGGGGGGTGGAGCCTCTCTGCCTGTGGGCCTTCATAAGAGCTGCTGGCTGTCTGTGCTGGCCTCCTGGCTGGACCGGAATGCCGTCCAGTGCTCCCCGCTATGGCTCTCCCTACACCTTGGAACGGCACCCTCCCCGGGGAAGACCAAGGACGAGGACGGCGGAGGAGACTCGTCTGGAACCCGAGGCAAAACGAGGCCCTGCGAGCCTGCTTTGAGCGGAACCCTTACCCGGGCAAAGCCACCAGAGAACATCTGGCCCAGGCCATCGGTGTTCCGGAGCCCAGGGTCCAGATCTGGTTTCAGAACGAGAGGTCACGCCAGCTGAGGCAGCACCGCTGGAATCTCCGGGCTTCTGGTCGGGAGACATGTGGTCTGCAAGAAGGTGGAAGCAAGCGACTGGCCACCTCATCCCAGACGGCCCTGCTGCTCCAGCCTGAAGAATCACTTCTATGTATCGCCACCAGGGAAGGACTGGCCAGAGAGACAGGCCTCCCGGAGTCGAGGATTCACGTCTGGTTTCAGAACCGAAGTGCCAGGCACCCGGGACTGGGTGGCAGTGCACCGGCGCACGCCGGCGGCCCCTGCAACGCGGCCCCCGGCGGGTGTCACCCTGCTCCCTGGTCGGTAGCTCTGGCAGGATTTCGCCACGCCGCCTGGCTCCTCCGGCGTCTCTCCAACCCTCAGACGCATCGCGTGGCGTCCGCACCCAAGAGCAAATGCCCGGGGGACTGGGACCCGCAGCATGACGGCCTGCCGGGCCTCTGCGTGGTTGGACAGCCAGGGCACGCTCAAGCTGGGCCACAGGGCCAAAGCTTGCTTGCATCACCCACGTCCCAGGGCAGTCCGTGGTGGGGCTGGGGCCAGGGGTCCCAGGTCGCCAGGGCGGCGTGTGAACCCCAAGCCGGGGCCGCTCCATCTCCCCAGTCCGCGCCCCTGGAGGGCTACGCACCACAGGAGGAAATGCACCTCGGGTCGCTCCTCCCCTACTGCCCCGAGCCCGGCTTCTTCTCCACCTCCTCCGGCCCTGGAGGTTGCTGGATGAGCTCTTGGCATGTCCAGAGTTTCGGCAGCTGGCGCACCCTTTCCTAGAAACCGAGGACCCAGAGGAGCTGCAGGACCGCGAAGAGTCTTCACTGGCTGGAACCACCCCACAGGAGAGAATACTGGCTCTGGCTGGAGGAGATTTAGAAGCTGGACAGAGTCGCGGCAGGACGGTGGCCACTCTTTCACGGGGAACCTGGGCATGGAAGTGCGTGTCTTCCCTCCGTGCTGACCCGTCTGGCATTCCTGCCTCCTAGGACTGGGCCTGGTGGTAGACTCCGCACAAAGGAGAACTGCCATCCTTTCTGGGCTTCCTGGAGGCGGCCCAGATACCAGCAGGCGGGCTGTCTACCAGGCACGCACGGGTTTGCAGGCAGCCACCTGGCCTCCTGTGGGAGCAGCCCCGGCAGAGCTCTCTTGCCTTTCCGCCACCACACCCCCGCCTGACCACCGGCTACCCCCGCCCCGGCAGTATGCGTCCTTCCCTGGGATGGGTGGATACCCCCGTCCGGTGAAACACCAGGCCCGGGCAGCGTCCAGGCCTTCTCTCCCTCCTGGGGATCGGTGCCTCTGCGCCTCCGCTCTTAAGTCCCTCCCCAACCCGTGGCATTCATGGCCTCCCAGAGTGAGCTGCTGACACGTGGGAGCCTGGCGGCTGTACGCAGACCCCCACCCCGGGCACACCCGGGATGCTGACCATTCCAGGTGGGAGGGAAGGCAGGCACAGGTTTAGAGAGGAACGGGAGACCTAGAGGGACGGAGGGATGGGAGGAGAGACTTCGGAAGGCAGGGTGGGAGGGATGGAGGGAGGGAGGGAGGGACTGACACACAGAGAGAGGGAGGCAGTGAGGAACGCAGGGAAAGACAGAGGGACACAGGGACAGAAGGAGGAATGGGAGAAGGCGTGACAGAGGGAGAAGGTAGGAGAAAAGTGGTGTTCAACCCTGGAGCAACAGCAGCCACGCAATCTGGGAAAACGGTAAGTGCCCGGCACGGTCTGAGGTCTGGGCAGCGGCCGGCGGGCACTCATTCGGCCCCGTACAGTTGCCAAGGAATGGACGGTTTCCTCAAAGACAAAAGACGGGGACTCATGTTGCCGCAGAGCCCACCCACGTGGTTTACCAACCACACATCCCCTGGTCAATCCCCTGCAGCGATGCTTATCCCGACAGCCCCACCACCACCACAGAGGAGCCACACTCAGGGAGGGACTGGCTCAAGCTGATCTCCACTTCAGCCGCTATTCGCCAGGGCCCGGGTAGCTCAGGTCTCTCCGGCCCCACCCCCACCCCCGAGAGGCTGATCATGATTACGGTTTGCTTCCGGAGCCTTGGTGGCACACAGAAACATCCAGGGGAGGGAGGAAGAGCAGCATCCTCTCTCTCTTCGCCCTCCCTCCAAACTGGCCACGTCGCAGACTCCCCACGTTGCAGGACACGGGAGTCCATCGACAAACCATCACGCCAGGGTTGTATCTTGTCTCTGTGATTTCTCTCTGGTCTTCGAAGGGAGCCAAACACCTGCGTGGGTGAGACTGTCACGGCAACGGCAACACCCACAGGCATCGGGTGTCTTCGCGGAGAGGGGGCCTGTAAAACTCAAGACCCACACGGAGGTTCAGTTCCACACTCCACTCCACACTTCAATGCTTGTTTCTCCCTGCAGAAGACACGTGGGAACCCAGGGAGCAGATTCCAGTCTCCGCGGGATCCCTTGAGAGGCCCGCAGAGCCAGCCCCCGCCCGAAACCCACCACCCTCACCCCTTCCACCTCTCCCCCTTCCGCTGCATCTCTCTGGCTTCCGGCCCCACCTCTCCCACCCCACCCCAACACCACCTCACCCAATGCCCCCACCCACACCAGCACCACAACGCTCCGGGGGCATCAGTGCGCTGGGGCCCCTCGGAGGGCGAGGGTGGGCTGTCCCAGGGCTCTGCAGCAAGCAAGAAGGGGTGGAGCCTCCCTGCCTGTGGGCCTTCATAAGAGCCGCTTACACCAAGGCCAGCCTCCTCCCCTGGCTGGACTGAACACCGCAAGGTGCTCCCTGCGGATGGCTCTCCCGACACCTTCGGAATGGCACACCTCTCAAGGGAAGCCTGGGACCAGGACGGGCAGAGGAGACTGTTCGAACCCCTGAGGCAAAGGGAGGCCATGGCCTGCTTTGAGCGAACCTGCTACCCGGCACGCCACCAGAGAAACGCTGGCCCAGGCCATCGGCGGTCCGGAGCCCAGGGTCCAGATCTGGTTTCAGAACGAGGTCACGCCAGCTGGGGCAGCGGACAGGCGGGAATCTCCGCCCTGGCCGGGAGACGCTGGCCCGGGCAGCATGAAGGAACTCCGCTACCCCATCACAGACCGCCCTGCTGCTACGATAATTTGAGAAGGATCGCTGTCCTGGCATCGCCACCAGGGAAGGACTGGCCAGAGAGACAGGCTTCCCGGAGTCCAGGATTCACGTCTCATTTCAGAACCGAAGGGCCAGGCATCCGGGACTTGGTGGCAGGGTGCCGGCGCACGCAGGCGGCCCCTGCAACGTGGCCCCGGTGGGTGTCACCCTGCTCCCTGGTCGGTGGCCCCGGCAGGAGGGGATTTTGCCTACGCCGCCATGGGTCTACCCGAAGGGGCCATCTCCCACACTCAGACTCCTCGGTGGCCTCTGCACACCCCGAGAAATTGCCCAGGGGAATGGGACGCGCAGCGCGACGGCCTGCCGGGCCCCTGCGTGGTGGGACAGCCGGGGCCCACTCAAGCTGTGCCAGGCCAAGGTGCTTGCCACACGCCCCAGGGCAGTCCATGGTGGGGCTGGGGCCAGGGGCCCCAGGTCGCCGGGGTGGCGTGGGAAACCCAAGCCGGGGCAACTCCACCTCCCCAGCCCGTGCCCCCGGAAGTCTCCGCGCTGCAGGAGCAGATGCAAGCCCTCTAGACGCCATCCCCACTGCCCCAGGAGCCCGGGCGCTCCACTCCGGCCTGCTGCTGCATGCATTCCCTGGCATGCCCAGAGTTACTGCAGCAGGCTAACACTCTTCCCAGGAACCCGGAGGTCCCCGGGGACGGCAGGAATCGAAGACCCGCCACTGGGAACCACCCCTCAGCGAGGGAAGAATACTGGGCTCTGCTGCAGGAGCTTTAGGCACGCTGGCTGGGATCTGGGTCGTGGCAGTGGCGGTGGCCTCTCTTCAAAGAGAGGGAACACCTGGCTGTGGAGGGGCGGGTCTTCCTGGCCGATCCGGGCCTGGCATTCCTGCCTCAGACCAAATCAACATGAGAGACCTACATAAAGGAGAACTGACATTCTTTCCTGGGCGTCCCTGGCATCCCGCAGCCGTCCCAGGTACCAGCAGGGGGGCCGTCTACCGCGCACGCTGCTGGTTTGTGGGCAGCCACCTGGCCTCCTGTGGGAGCAGCCCCGGCAGAGCTCTCTTGCTTTCCGCCACCCAACCCGTGCCTTACCACCGGCTAACCCCCGCCCCGGCAGTATGCGTCCTTCCCAGGGCTGGGTGGAGACCCCCGTCCTGTGAAACACCGTGCCCGGGTACCGTCAAGGCCTTCTCTCCCTCCCGCCTCGCCTCTGTGCCTCCATTCCACAAAGTCGCCACAACCCGCGGTGTTTCTGGCGGCCTCCTGAGCTGCCACCGTGGAGAGCCTGGCGGCTGTACGCAGAACGCAGACCCCAGGCACACCCGGGATGCTGACCCATCCAGTCGGGAGGGAAGGCAGGCACAGGAGAGTGAAACGGGAGACCTAGAGGGACGGAAGGATAGGCTATAGACTCTGGAAGGCAGGAGGGAGGGATGGAGGGAGGGAGGGAGGAGGGACTGACCCACAGTTAGGAGGTGAAGAAACGGAGGGAAGACAGAGGACACAGGGAGACAGGAGGGCGTGGGAGGGAGCAACGGACCGTAGGGAAGAAGCAGGGAGAAAAAAGCGGTCTCCTATTCCTGGCAACAGCAGCCTGTGCTCTGGAAAAAGGTACCTCAAGGCGGGTTGAGAATTCAAGGCCGGGCGGGATACTCTTTCACACGCTCACGCCCAAGGAATGCATGCTGCTCTCAAAAACACAAAAGACGGGGACTTCAGGGCCGTAATACCCACCCACCTGGTTTAGGACCACATCCGCAGTCCGAGTCCTGCTACTTTCCAGGCTGACATCACTACCACCAGAGTACACTCAGGAGGACTGAAGCCTGATTTCGGATTCCTCGCTGCTCCTCGCCCTCTTCAAGGGGGCTGGTAGCTCACATCTCTCCGGCCCCACCCCACCCTGAGAGGCTGACCATGTTGTCGGTTTGCTTCCAGAGCCCTGCGGGCACCAAGAAACATCCAGGGAAAGGAGGAAGAGCAGCATCCTCTCTTGGCCCTCCCTCCAAACCGCCACCACAGACTCCTGGAATGCCGCGGATACGGAGCCCACTGGCCAAGCCATCACGCCGGCGATGTATCTTGTCTCTGGGGTTTCCTTCTGGTCTTCGACGGGATCCACACACCTGCGTAAGTGAGAAAGTCACGGCAACGGTACCCGGCACCACGAGGGGCCTGTAAAACTCAAGACCCACATGGAGGTTCAGTTCCAAACTCTACTCCACTCTTCCAGGCTGGTTCCTCCCCTGCTGAAGACGCTTTGGGAACCCAGAGAGAGCTGCTTGCAGGCCCCAGGATCCTGAGAGTGCCCGAGAGCCAGCCCCCTCCCGAAACCCACAACCCTCACCCCTTCCTCCTCTCCCCTTCCGCTGCGTCTCTCTGTTCACCGGCCCCACCCATCCAATCCAGCCCCCCAACCCCACCGCACCCAATGCCCCCACCCTCACCAGGCACCAGCACGCCCTGTGGGTATCAGTGCGCTGGGGCCCCTCGGAGAGCGAGGATGGGCTGTCCCAGGGCTCAGCAGTAGGCTAGAATGGGTGGAGCCTCCCTGCCTGTGGGCCTTCGTAAGAGCCGCTGGCTGTCTGCGCCGGCCTCCTGGATGGACCAGAACGCCCTGCGGTGCTCCCCGAGATGGCTCTCCCTACACCTTCGAACAACGGCACCCCTCCACCGGCCTGGAGGACTCCAGGACGGGCGAGGGACACCTGTCTGGACCCAGAGGTGCTTGAGGCCCATGCAGCCTGCATTGAGAGCGGAACTGCACCGGCTTCGGCCACCAGAGGCACGGCTGGCCCAGGCCATCGGTGTTCCGGAGCCCAGGGTCCAGATCTGTTTTCAGAACGAGAGTTATCTGCAGCTGAGGCAGCAATGGTGGGAATCTCCGCCCTGGCCGGGGAGACACGGCCTGCAAGAAGACAGGCGAAAGCGGACCTCCCTCACCCCTTCACAGACGGCCATGCTGCTCCGAGCCTTTGAGAAGGATCGCCCAGGCATCGCCACCAGGGAAGGACTGGGCAGAGATCGGCTCCCAGAGTCCAAGATTCACGTCTGGCTCAGAACCGGCACAGGCATCCGACCTGGGTGGCAGGGCACTGGCGACGAGGCAGCCCCTGCAACGCTGCCCCCTCGGGCGGGAGGTCTCCCTGTTCCCCTGGTCGGTGGTGGTCATGGCAGGGTGGACTTTGCCTACACCACCCCATGGCTCCTCCCCGGAAGGGGTCACTTTCCCACCCCCTCAGATCTGCCTCGGTGGTTCTCCTCGCACCCCCCGAGCAAATGCCCAGGGGAATGGGACGTGCAGCACGATGGTCTGCCGGGCCCCTGCGCGGTGAGACATCCGGGCCCGCTCAAGTTGGGCCACAGGCCAAGGCGCGTTTGCTCACCCATGTCCCAGGGCAGTCTGTGGTGGGGCCAGCCAGGGACCCCAGTCGCCGGGTGGCGGGAAACCCGGGGCCGGGCAACTCCACCTCCCAGCCCGCGGCTCCTGATTGCCCCTCGCTGCTGCAGGAGCAGATGCAAGCAGTCCAGGCACCATCCGCACTGCCCCAGGAGCCCGGGCGCTCGGCTCCACTCCCCTCCGCCCTTGCTGCTGATTGAGCTCCTGGCATGCCCAGAGTTTCTGCAGCAGCAGACGACACCCCTAGAACCCGAGGCCCCGGGGGAGCTGCAGGAACTGGAAGAGCCTGCCGGGCTGGAACCACCCCTCAGCGAGGACGAATACCGGGCTCTGCTGGAGGAGTTTTAGGACGCGGGCTGGGGACAGGGTCGCGGCAGGGGCGGTGGCCTCCTCTTTCACAGGGAACACCTGGCTAAGATGGAGGGGCTTGTCTTCCTCCGGCTGGACCCGCCTGGCATTCCTGCCTCTCTAGGATCGGGCCCCATGAGACTCCCCACACAAAGGAGAACTGCCATTCTTTCCTGCCCCGGGCATCCCAGAGTCATCCCAGGTACCAGCAGGGGGGCCGTCTACCACGCACGTGCGGGTTTGCGGGCAGCCACCTGGCCTCCTGTGGGAGGAGCCCTGGAAGAGCTCTCTTGCCATTCCACCACCCAACCCCCGCCTGACCACCGGCTAACCCCCGCCCCGGCAGTATGCGTCCTTCCCCGGGCTGGTGGAGATCCAAGGCCCCGCCAAACACCGGGTTCGTATGCCAGTACTCTCTTCTCCTCCCGCTCGCTTCTGTGCTCTCGCTCCACTGCTGCCACAACCTGTGCCTCTGCGGCCTCCCAGGAGCTGCAAGCACTGGAGCCTGGGGCTGTAATGAGATCTTACCCGGGCACACCTGGATGCTGACCCATCCAGGCGGAAGGGAAGGCAGGCACAGGTGGAGAGAGGAACGGAGACATAGAGGACCTGGAAGGATAGGCTGAGAGACTGGAAGGCAGGGAGGGAGGGAGGGAGGGAGGGAGGAAGGACTGACCTGGCTGTGAGGAGAGCAGTGAGCAGGAGGAAAGACAGAGGTTTCCTGAGGAGACAGGAGGGAGCGGGAGGGGGATGGCACAGACCCGAGGGAGGAAGGCAGGGAGAAAAAGCAGTCCAGACTCCTGGAGCAACAGCAGACCAGCTCTGGGGAAAATGGTGGCGCCCGGCATGGGCTGAGGGGCTGGGGCGGCCCGGCAGGGGGGCACTGGGTTAGCTACAGTCCGTCGCCCAAGGCTGGGGTTCCTAAAAGACAAAAGATGGGGACTGGGGTTGCCGTGGGTTATTCACCCACGTGGTTTAGCGACCACACATCTGCAGTCCAAGCCCCGCAGCGGAGTGCCAGGCTGACATCACCGACCACCGACCACAGAGGAGCCACACTCAGGAGGACTGAGGCCTGATTTCGGATTCCTCGAAGCTCGGGCTCCTCTGCAAGGGGGCCGGTAGTTCACATCTTCTTCCGGCCCCACCCGCATCCCCGAGAGGCTGACCATGTTGTCGGTTTGCTTCCGGAGCCCTGCGGGCACAAAGAAACATCCAGGGAAAGGAGGAAGAGCAGCATCCTCTCTTGGCCTCCCTCCAAACCGGCCACACCACAGACCCCCCACGTTCGCGGGACAGTCCATGCGTCAGATGTCCATGAGGATGTATCTTGTCTCTGGGGTTTGTCTGGTCTTGACGGGATCCACACACCTGCGTGGGTGAGACTGTCCGCGGCTGCCCGGTGACACCCACGGGCATGGTGTCACCGGCGGGGAGGCCTCTGTAAAACTCAAGACCCACATGGAGGTTCAGTTCCAAACTCTACTCCACCCTTCCAGGCTGGTTTCTCCCTGCTAGGCTGCCCAGGAGCCAGGGCGGCTTCCAGTTCGAGAGGATCCCTGGAGAGCCAGAGAGCCAGCCCCAGCCAGGCTCCCACACTGTCACCACTTTCCCCTCTCCCCTTCAGCTGCATCTCTCTGGCCTCCGGCCACCTCCACACCCCTTCCCTCAACCAGTGACTCACCCCACCAAGCAACTTCCACACCCGGGGACATCCAGTGGCGGCTGGGGCCTCGGAGAGGCAGTCACGGGCTGTTGCAGGGCTCAGCGGCAAGCAATAAGTGGTGGAGCCCCCCTGCCTGTGGACCTTCGTGGGGCCGGTGGCACATCTTTGCGGCCTCCTGGCTGGTTGGAGCATGATGCTTGGTGATCCCAGCGATGGCTCTCGACAGCCCGAAGGCACCCTCCCGCGGAGGCCAGGGGATGAGATGGCGGAGGAGACTCGTTTGGACCCCGAGGCAAAGCGAGGCCCTGCGAGCCTGCTTTGAGCGGAACCCGTACCTGTGCATGGCCACCAGAGAACGGCTGGCCCAGGCCATCAGCTTTCTGGAGCCCAGTGTCCAGATCTGGTTTCAGAACGAGAGGTCACGCCAGCTGAGACAGCACCGGCGGGAAACTGTGTGCCCCAGCCAGGGGGCGTGGCCATGAAGGCAGGCTGGCGTGCCTCTGTCACCCATCACAGACGGCCCTGCTGTAAGAATTTGAGAAGGATAAGCTGTCAGGCATCGCCAGAGGGAGGACTGGCCAGAGAGATGGACACTCGGGTCCAGGATTCATGTCTGGTTCAGAACAGAAGGACAGGCACCGGCACCCGGTGGCAGGGAGGCATGTGAGCAACCCCTGCAATGCAGTCCCTGGCGGGTGTCACCCTGCTCCCTGGTCGGTGACCCTGACAGGCGGGGATTTTGCCTACGCCATCCTGGCTCCACCCGAAGTGGCCCTCTCCCACCTTCAGATGCCTTGAGCCTCCGCACCCCAGGCAAATGCCGAGAGGCGGGGACCCATAGCGCAGCAGCCTGCCTGGCCCCTGCGCAGCGGAACATCCAGGGCCCCATCAAGCTGGGAAACAGGGCCAAGGTGTGGCAGAGCCACCCCATCTGAGTACATTCTGTGGTGGGGCTGGGAATGAGACTGAGTAGGCGGCATCAGGAATCCCAAGCCAGGGCAGATCCTCCTCCCCAGCCCGTGATCCCGGAGTGTTCCGAGCCGAAAGAGCAAATGCAAGCTGTCCGGGCGCCCTCCCCACCACCCCAGGAGCCGGAGCGCTCCTCTGCACTCACCTCCGGCCTGCTGCTGAATGAGTTCCTGGCTTGCCCAGAGTTTCTGCAGCAGGTGCACCATTTCCGAGAGACCGAGGCCCCGGGGGAGCTGCAGTAAACGGAAGAGCCTGCCGGGCTGGATCCACCCCTCAGCGAGGAAGAATAACGGGCTCTGCTGGAGGAGCTTTAGTGCATGAGCTACGAGGGGTGAGGACTGCTGACAGATTGTGGCCTCTCTTTAGGTAGGGGAACCCCTGGCTGGGCATGGAGGGGTGTGTCTTCCCTCCGGGCTGACCCGCCTGGCATTCCTGAATCCTAGGTCTGAGCCCGGTGAGAGACTCCACACAAAGGAGAAGTGCCAATATTTCCTGGGCGTCACGGGTATCCCGGAGCCGGCCCAGGTACCAGCAGGCGGGCCGTCTACCATGCACACCGCGGCGGGTTTTGGGCAGCCTGGCCTCCTGTGGGGCAGCCACAGCAGAGCTATCTTGCTCGCCACCCCACATAGCTAATACGGCTACTGGCCCGGCAGTGTCCTTAAGCAGGCTGGAGTGGAGACCCTGCTCCCCACAGAAACACCAGGCCAGACATGCAGGCCTTCTCTCCTCCCTAGAGACTCGCCCCCCTCTGCGCCTCACAGCTCACCTTCAATCGCCAATCCGTGCCACTGCGGCCTCCCAGGAGCTGCAACCATGGAGCGCCTGTTGGCTGTCTGCAGACTGCAGACCCGGGCAAACCCAGTATGCTGACCCTTCCCGGTGGGGGAGGGAAGGCAGGCAAAACTGGAGAGGGCTTAGGGGAGACCTAGAGGAGACGGAAGGATGGGTGGAGAGAGACTTTGGAGGAAGAGCAGGGAGGGACAGATGGAGGAGGGGAGGGAGGAGAACAGACAAACAAAGAGAGGGATGCAGTGAGGAACAGAGGGAAAGACAGAGGGACACAGAGACAGAGGGAGTTCGGGAGGGACAAGGGACCCAGGGAGGAAGGCAGGGAGAAAAAGCGGTCTCCGGACTCCTGGAGCAACAGCAGCCGGTCGAGAGCCCGGTGGCGCCAGCTGGGCTGAGAGGCTGAGCGGCGGCAGTGCAGAACCTCGTTAAACCCCGTTCCGTCATAAGGCCATGGGCGGTTTCCTCAAAGACAAAAGAAGGGGACTCTGGTTGCCGTGGGGTATTCACCCACGTGGTTTACCGACCACACATCCCCAGGCCGAGCCCCTCGGCGGAGCGCCAGGCCGACAGCCCCGACCACCGACCACAGAGGAGCCACACTCAAGAGGACTGAAGCCTTATTTCGGATTCCACGTCGCTCGGCCCTCTGCAAGGGGGCCGGTAGCTCACGTCTCTCGGCTCCACACCGACCCGGAGAGGCTGACATTGTTGACGGTTTGCTTCCGGATCCCTGCGGGCACCCAGAAACATCCACGGATGAGAGGAAGAGCAGCATCCTCTCTTCGCCCTCCCTCCAAACCGGCCACACATGGTCCCATTTGAGGGACAGAATCATTGTCTAGCCATCACACCGGGATGTATCTTATCTCTGAGTTTAGGCTCGGTCTTCGACGGGAGCCACACACCTGCGTGGGTGAGACTGTCCGCGACAGCGGCGACACCCAGGCATCGGTGTCTTAAGTGGAGAGGGGGCCTGTAAAACTCAAGACCCACACGGAGGTTCACTTCCACACTCCACTCCACACTTCCACGCTGGTTTCTCCCTGCTGAAGACGTGTGGGATCCCAGGGAGCGGCTTCCAGTTCCTGCGGGATCCCTGGAGAGGCAGGACATGGACCCCCGCCGAAACCCACCCCACCTCGCCCCTTCCACCTCTAAGCCCTTCGCTCGTCTCTCTGGCCTCCGTCCCCATGCCTCCAACCCGCCCCACACACCCACCTCACCCAATGCCCCCACCCCACAAGCCACCACCCAGGAACGCTGTCGCTGGGAGCCTCCGGGAGAGAGGCGAGGCGTGCTCTCCCAGGGCTCAGCGGCAGTCAAGAAGTGGTGGAGCGTCCCAGCCTGTGGGCCTTTGTAAGAGCCGCTTCGCTGCCGGCGCTCGGCCTCCTGGCTGGACCGGAGATGCCGTGCGGTGCTTTCCCTGCGATGGCTCTCCTGTGACACCTTGAGCGGCACCCTCCCTTGGAGAAGCCGAGTCACGAGGACTGGCTGGGGTGGCTCATCTGGACCCCGAGGCACAGCGAGGCCCTGCGAGCCTGCTTTGAGCGGAACCTGTACCTGGGCATCGACACTAGAGAACGGCTGGACCAGGCCATCGGCGTTCGGGAGCCCAGGGTCCAGATCTGGTTTCAGAACAAGAGAGTCCGCCAGCTGAGAAACACGGCAGAATCTCCACTGGCTGGGGGAGATCACGGCCTGCAAGAAGGCAGAAGAAACTCCGTCACCCCATCCCAGGCGGCCTGCTCCGAGCCTTTGAGAAGGATGGCTTTCAGACTTGCTCGCCACCAGGGAAGGACTGTGAGGCGGGCCTCCCGAGTCCAGGATTCATCTGCTGGGTGAGGAGCCGGTCATCCCGGAACGGGTGACAGGGTGCCCGGCTGCATGGCCGGCCCCTGTAACCCGACCCCTGGCAGGTGACACCTTGGTCCCGGGTCGGTGGCTCCGGCAGGCGGGGATTTTGCCTACGTCGCCCTGGCTCCTCCCGAAGGGGACCTCTCCCACCCTCAGATGCCTCGGTGGCATCCGCACGCCCCAGCAAGTGCCCGGGGGACCGGGACCTGCAGCGCGACGGCCTGCCGGGCCCCTGCGCGGTGGAACATCCAGTGCCCACTCAACCTGGGCCACAGGGGCCAAGGAGTGCTTGCGCCACCCACGTCTCAGAGGGCAGTCCCGGTGGTGGGCTGGTAGAGGCCAATGTGGCTGATGCGTGGGAACCCCAGCGGGGAACAGCTCCACCTCCCCAGCCCACGCCCCCGGCGGGTTCCACGCCGCAGGACCAGATGCAAGCCTTCCGGGCGCCCTTCCCAGCACCACAGGAGCCCGGGCGCTCATCTCCACTACCCTCCGGCCTGCTGCAGGATGAGCTCCTGGCGTGCCCAGATTATCTGCAGCAGGAGCACACTTTCCTAGAAACCGAGGCCCCGGGGGTGCTGCAGGAATCGGAAGAGCCCGCCGGGCTGGAACCACTGCACAGCGAGGAAGAATACCGGGCTCTGCTGGAGGAGGCTCAGAGACTGGCTGAGGGACGAGGGTCAGCTGACAGAGTGGCACCTCTCTTTCGCGGGGAACACCTGGCTGGGCAAGGAGGGGCGTGTCTTCCCTCCGAGCTGACCAGTCTGGCATTCCTGCCTTCTAGGATTGGGCCCAGTGAGAGACTCTGCACAAAGGAGAACTGCCATTCTTTCCTGGGCATCCTGGGGATCCCGGAGCCGGAGCAGGTACAAGCAGGCGGGACGTCTACAGTGCACGCGCGGGTTTTGAGGGCAGCCACCTGGCCTCCTGTGGGAGCAGCCATGGCAGAAATCTCTTGCCTTTCCGCCACCACACCCCGTCCTGACCACGGCTACCCCAGCGCCCGGCAGTATCGTCCCGCTTCCCTTACTGGGTGGGAAAACCCAATCCAGCCCGAACACCCGGACGGGCAGGGTCCAGTCCTTCTCTCCCTCCCAGGGCTCGCCCCCACTGCGCCTCCGCTCCACCGTTGCTCGTCAATCCGTGCCTCTGCCGCCTCCCAGGAGGTGCCACCGTGGAGCGCCTGGTGGCTGTTCGCAGAACCCAGCCCCGGGCACACCCGGGATGCTGACATTTCCAGTCAGGAGGAAGGCAGGCACAGGTGAGAAAGGAATGGGAGAACAGAGGGGCGGAAGGATGGCGGAGAACACAGGAGAGAGCAGGGAGGAGGATGGAGGGAGGGATGGAGGAGGGAGGGACAGACCAACAGAGAGGGCAGAGAGTGAGAGCGGAGGAAAGACTGAGGGACACAGGGACAGTGGGAGGGCGGGAGGGAGATTGGGACCGAGGGAGGAAGGCAGGGAGAAAAACCGGTCTCTGGAGTACTGGAGCAAGAGCAGCCCCGCGCCCTGGGAGCTTGATGGCGCCAGTGGCGTGCTGAAGGTGAGCGTGACGGTGGCGCCCTCGTTCACACCCGTTCTGTCGTCCAAGTAATGGGCGGTTTCGTCAAAGACAAAAGACGGGGACTCGGGTTGCCGTGGGGTATTCACCCTCGTAGTATACCGACCACACATCGCCAGGCCAAGCCCCGCAGCGAAGCGCCTGACCAACAGTCCCGACCACCAACCAAAGAGTAGCCACACTCAAGAGGACTGAAGCCTGATTTCGGATTCCACGTCACTCGGACCTCTGTAATGGGGCCGGTAGCTCACGTCTCTCCGGCCACACCCCCACCCCGAGAGGCTGACCATGTTGACGGTTTGCTTCTGGAGCCCTGCGGGCACCCAGAAACATCCAGAGAAGGGAGGAAGAGCAGCATCCTCTCTTTGCCCTCCCCTCCAAACCGGCCACACTGCAGATTCCCCAACGTTGAGGGACACGGGAATCCATCATCAAGCCATCACGCCGGGGATGTATCTTGTCTCTGTGTTTTAGCTCTGGTCTTGAAGCGAGAACCTTTTTACAGCTAAGTAGGTGAGGCTGTGCAGCAGCGGTGGCTTTTAGTGGCATTGGGTGTCCTTGTGGGAGAGGGCCTGTAAAACTCAAGACCCTACGGGTTCAGTTCCACACTCCTCCCACACTTCCAGGCTGGTTTCTCCCTGCTGAAGGCAGACGGGAGAGCGCTCCAGTTCCGCGGGGTCCCTGGAGAGGCCGGAGAACCCCCCACCCGGCTCACCACCCCTCACCCCTTCACCTCTCCCCGTGCTCGTGCGCCCTGGACTCGGCCCCACCCCTCCCACACCCCCCAACCCCACCTCACCCCTGTGCCCCAACCCCACCAGCACCACCACACCCCGGGGGCATCTGTGCGCTGGGGACCCTCGGAGGGCAAGGGCGGTCTGTCCCTTGGCTCAGCAGCAGGCAAGAAGTGGTGGAGCCTCCTGCCCTGTGGGCCTTCCTAAGAGAAACTGGCTGTCTGCGCCGGCCTCCTGGCTGGACCGGAACGCCGTGCGCTTCTCGCTATGGCTCTCCCGACACCTTTGAATGGCACCCTCCCCTTGGGAAGCCGAGGGGCGAGACAGCGGAGAACTCGTCTGGACTCGGCCAGCCGAAGGCCCTCACCCAGAGCCTGCTTTGAGTGGAACAAGTACCCGGGCATAGCCACCAGAGAAGCAGCTGGCCCAGGCCATGCGGATGGGAGCCAGGAGTCCCAGATCTGGTTTCAGGAGAACTAAAATCCGCGCCCTGGCTAGGGGCAGCACGGCGGAATCTCTGCCCATGCCGGGGAGACGCGGCCTGCAAGAAGGTAGGTGAAAGCGGACCTCCGTCACCCCATCCCAGATGGCCCTGCTGCTCTGAGAATTTGAGAAGGATCGCTTTCCAGGCGCTACCAGGGGAAGGACTGGCTGGGGGCAGGCCTCCCAGGAGTCCAAGGACTCCGCGTCCGGTTCAAGAACCCGGGCCAGGCACGGTACTGGGTGGCAGGGTGCAGCTGCCGCGCAGGCACGGCCCCTGCAACAAGGCCCCTGGTGGCTGTGACCCTGCTCCCGGTTCGGTGGCCCCGGCAGGCTGGGAATTTGCCTACGCCACCCCGGCTCCTATCGAAGGGGCCCTCTCCCACACTCAGATGCCTCGGTGGCCTCTGCACCCAGAGACGAAATGCCCGGGAGGCGGACCGCACTAGTCTGATGAATTGCCGTGCCCCTGCAATGGGACCTTGAGACCCAGTCAAGTTGAGTACAGAGGCCAAAGGTGTGCTAGCCTCCCACGTCCCAGGGCAGTCCGTGGTGGGGCTGGGGCCAGGGACCCCAGGTCGCCGGGGCGGCGTGGGAACCCCAAGCCGGGGCAGCTCCACCTCCCCAGCCAGCGCCCCCGGAGGGCTCAACGCCGCATGAGCAAATGCAAGCCATCCGGGTGCCCTCCCCACCGCCAGAGGAGCCCGGGCGCTCGTCTCCACTCCCCTCCGTCCTGCTGCTGGATGATCTCCTGGCGTGCCCAGAGTTTTCTCGACGAGCGCACCCTTTCCTAGGAAGCGAGGCCTTGGGAGTTGCAGGAGCGGAAGAAGCCGCGGGGCTGTAGCAATCCTCAGGAAGGAAGAATACCGGGCTCTGCTGGAGGAGCTTTAGGACGCGGGCTGGGGACGGGGAGTCAGCGGCAGCACGGTGGCCGCTCTTTCGCGGGGACCCCCTGGCTGGGCATGGAGGAGCGCGTCTTCCCTCCGGGCTGACCCGCCTGGCATTCCTGCCTCCTAGGACTGGGCCCGGTGATAGACTCCACACAAAGGAGAACTGCCATTCTTTCGTTGGCGTCTCGGGGATCCTGGAGCCGGCCCAGGTACCAGCAGGCGGATCATCTACCGCACACGTGTGGGTTTGCGGGCAGCCCCCTGGCTTCCTGTGGGAACGGCACGGCAAACTCTGCGCCTTCCCGCCACCCCACCCCCACCTGACCACCAGCTACCCCCCGCCCCGGCAATATGCGTCATTACCAGGGCTGAATGGAGACCCCTGTCCCGGGAAACACCGGGCCAGGGCAGCATCCAGGCCTTCTGTTCCTCCTGGTCTCACGCCCCGCTGGCCTCCATCCCACCGTGCCTGTGGCAGATCCTGCTGACCTCCCAGGAGGTGCACTGCAGTGGAAGCCTGGTGACTGTACACAGACACCAGACCCCGGGCCCATCCGGGTTGCCTGGTGCTGTTGTCAGGGGAGGAAGGCAGGCACAGGTGGAGGGGAGAGCGAGAACATAGAGGAGACGGAAGGATGGGCGGAGGAGCGGAAGGCAGGGAGGGAGGGATGGACTGGGTGATGGGGCTGGGAGGCAGTGAGGAGCGGGAGGAAGGCAGGAGGACACGAGGGACAGAGGGAGGGCAGGGGAGGGCGGGGGACCAAGGAGGAAGGCGGGGAGAAGGCAGTCTCCGGACTCCTGGAGCAACAGCAACCCAGCGCTCTTGGAAAAGCGGTAAAGCGCCCGGCTTGGTAGGGGTTAGTGACAGCGGCGGGGCACTTGTTCGTGGGTGCTCACCCAAGGAATGGTGGTTTCCTCAAAGACAAAAAGGCAGGGACTCAGCGTTGCCGTGGGGTATTCAACCATGTGGTTTTACGACCACACAACCACGAGCCGAGCCCATGGGCGCCAGGCCGACAGCCCGATCACCCGACCACAGAGCCACAATCAGGAGGGACTGAAGCCTGATTTGGATTCCACGTCGCGCGGCCCACTGCAAGGGGGCCGGTAGCTCACATCTCTCGGCCCCACCCTCACCCCGAGGCTGACCATGCTGACGGTTTGCTTCCGAACCCTCGCAGTCTTGCCAGAAACATCAGGAGGAAGGGAGGAAGAGCAGCATCTTGTCTGCGCCCTCCCTCAAACCCGTACACTTGAACGCCTTCCCGTTGCGGAACACGAGGTCATCGATCAAGCACGCAGGGATGTATGTGTCTCTGGAGGTTTAGCTCAGTCTTGAGCAGAACCACACACCTGCGTGGGTGAGACTCTCACCGACAGCTGACAACCACAGGCATCGGGTGTCTTAGGTGGGGAGGGGCCTGTAAGACACAAGACCCACCTGGGAGGGGTTCAGTTCCCCTCCCTCCACCCTTCAGGCTGGTTTCTCCCTGGTGAAGACCCGTGAGAACCCAGGGAGCGGCTTCCAGTTCCTGCGGGTCCCTGGAGAAGGGACAGGAGGAAACCAGCCCCACATCCCGAGCAAGCCACCCCTTCCCCTCTCACCCTTCGCTCGCGTCTCTCTGACCTCTGGCCCCACCCTGCCACCGCCCCTACCCATGCCAAATGCCCCACCCCCACCACTTTTTCCTGCGCCCGGGGAGTCATCAGTGCTTCAAGGGGCCCTTGAAGGCGGCGGGCTGTCTGAGCTCAGCTGACGAGAGCAGAAAGGGGTGGAACCTCCCTGCCTGTGGGCCTTACATTAAGACCCACTGGGTGTCTGCACTTGACCTCCTGGCTGGACCCGGAAGCATGGAGTGCAGTGCTCCCCGCGATGGCTCTCCGACACCTTGACGACCTTCTCCCGGCTGAAGCCGAGGACGGGGCGGGGAGACTCCCTCGGGCCCGAGGGCAGGCTTCGAGGCCCTGAGCTAACTTTGGGTGGAACCCAAACCTGGGCATCGCCACCAAAGAACGGCTGGCCCAGGCCATTGAGGCGTTCCGGGGAGCCCAGGGTCCAGATGTGGTTTCAGGGGAAGCGAGGGATCCCAGCCATCAGGCGGCACAGAGATCTCTGCCCATGCGGGAGGCGGACTGACAGAGGCAGTGAGGACCTCCATCACCCCATCCCAGGCGACCCTGCTGCTCGAGCCTTTGAGAAGGATCGGCTTTCCAGGCATCGCCACCAGGAAGGACTTCAGAGAGGAGGCGAGGCCTCCTGGGTCAGGACCACGTCTGGTTTCAGGGCGAAGGGCAGGCATCACCGGGACCGGGTGGTGAGCGCCAGCTGTGCGCAGTTGGCCCCTGCAATCACGGTAGCCGGTGGGTTGGCTCCCTGCTCCTGGTTGGTGGCCCCGGCGGGTGGGATTTGCCCTAAGCCGCCCTGGCTCACTGCGAATGGGCCCTCTCTCCCACCCTCCAGGCGTATAGGTGTCCTCCTTTTCCACCTGAGAGAAAATGCAGGGGGACCGGGACCCGCTGGCAGCACCTGACCTGCCAGGCTTGTGGTGGCAGAGCAGGGCCGCTCGCCTAAAGGCCCACAGGGGCCAAAGCGTTCTTGCGCCACCCACCTCCCGGGCAGTCTGTGGTGGGGCTGGGGCCAGGGGCCCCAGGTCGCCGGGGCGGCGTGGGGACCCCAAGCCGGGGCAGATCCACCTCCCCAACCCATGCGTCTGGAGGAATGCACGCGCCAGAGCAGATCACAGAGGATTGTCAGGCGCCCTCCCCAACCCCAGCGGGCAGGCTTGTCTCCACTCCCCTCCCGGCCTGAAGTCTTTGGGGATGAGCTCCTGTACCCAGGTTTCTGCAGCGGGTGAACAATTTCCTAGAAACCTTGAAGCCCCAGGGGGGTGCTGCCAGGACCGAGGAGAGCCCTTGGCTGGAACCACCCCTCAGCGGGCGAATACCGGGCTCTGCTGGGAGGACGCTGGGGCACTTGAGCTGGGGCAGGGTCGGCGACAGGCGATTAAGCCTGGCCTTTTGGAGGGAACCCGTGGCTGGGCATGGAGGGGCTTGTCTTCCGTCCCTGCTGATCCGCCTGGCATTCCTGCCCCCTAGGACTGGACCCGATGAGAGACTCCGCATAAAGGAGAACTGCCATACTTTCCTTGGCATCCCGGGGATCCCGGAGACGGCCCAGGTACCAGCAGACGTGCTGTCTACCGTGCACGCGCGGGTTTGCGGGCAGCCAGCTAGCCTACTGTGGGAGCAGACCCGGCAGAGCTCTCTTTACTTTCCGCCACCCCACCCCCGCCTGACAACCGGCTACCCCCCGCCCCGGCAGTATGTGTCTTTCCTGGGCTGGAGCCAGACCCAGATCCCTTGGCTCTCAGACCGGACATGGAATCCAGGCCTTCTCTCCCTTCCGGGGGATCGGTGCCTCTGCACCTCCGCTCCACCATCGCTGGCCATCCCGTGACTCTGTGGCCTCCAAGGAGCTGACACCGTGGAGCACCTGGCTGACTGTCACGCAGACCCCAGACACCGGAGCACACCCGGGATGCTGAGCTGCATTCAGGCGAAGGGGGGAAGGCAGGCACAGGTGGAGACAGGAGCAGGGAGACCTAGAAGGGACAGAAGGATGGGCGGAGACAAGTTGGAAGAGCAGGGAGGGATGGAGGAGGGAGGAGGGTGGGAGAAGGAGACTGAACGAAGAGAGGGGAGAGCCAGTGAAGACGGAGAGGGGAAAGACAGAAGAGGACACAGGGACAGAGGGAGGCGAGAGGAGGGAACAAGGGTCAGGGAAGAGCAGGTAGAAAAAGGCAGTCTCGGACCCCTACTGGGCAAAACAGCCCGTGCTCGAGGAAAAGCGGTAGGGCCCAGCAGCGGGCTGTGTGCTGGGCGGCGGCTGTGAGGGCACTGGATTGCGCCCCCGTTCCGTCATGGCAGAATGGGTTTCCTCAAAGACAAAAGACGGGGACTCACGTTGCGTGGGGTATTCACCCACGTGGTTTACCGACCACACTTCCCCAGGCTGAGCACCGCAGCAGAGCACCAGGCCGACAGCCCGACCACCGACCTCAGAGGCGCCACACTCAGGAGGACTGAAGCCGGATTTCGGATTCCACGTCGCTCGGCCCTCTGCAAGGGGGCCGGTAGCTCCCAACTCTCCGACCCCAACCCAACTCTGAGAGGCTTACCATGTTGACGGTTTGCTTCCGGAGCCCTGTGGGCACCCAGAAACATCCAGGGAAGTGAGGAAAACGCATCTTCGCCCTCATCCAGCCAGCCACACACGCGTTTCCCTGCGTTCTTTAGGACGCGGGAATCCATCAAGCCATGACGCCAGGCATGTATCTTGTCTCTGTTGTTTTGCACTGGTCTTCGACGGGAGCCACACAACTGCATGGCTGAGACTGTCACAGCAACGGTGACATACAGAGGCATCAGGTGTCTTCGCCGAGAGGGGGCCTGTATACTCATGACCCACACGGAGGTTCATTCCACACTCCACTCCACCCTTCCAGGCTGGTTTCTCCCTGCTGAGGACGCCTGGGAAACCAGGGAGCGGCTTCCAGTTCAGCGGGATCAGCGGAAGGGCTTGAGCCAGCCCCGCCCGACCCCACCCCCCTCACCCCTTCCCCACTCCCCCTTCTGCTTCGTCTCTGTGGCATCCGGTCGACCCCTCCAATCCCCCCCAACCCCACCTCACACAATGCCCCCATATCCACCAGCACCACCAAGCCCCGGGGAACCATCAGTCTTGCCAGAGGCCCTGAGGAGGGTAAGGGCAGGCTGTCCCAGAAGGATAAGCAACAGAGCAAGAAAAGTGAGCCTCCCTGCCTGTGAGACTTGGGAAGATCCTTTCATGCTCATGACCTCCTGGCTGGACAAGAACACCGTGAGGTGCTCCCCGCGATGGCTCTCCTGACACCTTCGAATGGCACCATCCCCGCGGAAGCCCGAGGACGAGGACGGCGGAGGAGACTCGTCTGGACCCCGAGCAAAGAGTGAGGCCCTGCAAGTCTGCTTTGAGCAGAACCCATACCCGGGCATCGCCACCAGAGATTGGCTGGCCCAGGACATTGGCGTTCCGGAGCCCAGGGTCCAGATCTGGTTTCAGAATGAGAGGTCACGCCAGCTGCGGCCTTTCCAGGCGGGGAATGTCCGCCCTGGCAGGGAGTGCGGCCCTGTCAGGCAGGCAGCGGACCTCCTTCACCCCATCCCAGGCGGCCCTGCTGCTCCGAGCCTTTGAGAAGGATCGCTTTCCAGGCATCACCACCAGGGAAGGATTGGCCAGAGAGACGGGCCTCCCAGAGTCCAGAATTCAGGTCTGGTTTCAGAACCGAAAGGCCAGGCACCCGGGACTGGGTGGCAGGAATAAGCCCAGGCGCCATAGGCGGCCCCTGCAACTCTGACACCCAGGAGGGTGTCTCACATCCTGGTGATTGGCCCGGCAGGCGGGGACTTTGCCCTCGCTGCCCCTGGCTTCTCCCAGAGGAGACCCTCTCCCACACTCAGGCGCCTCGGTGGCCTCCGCACCCCCGAGCAAATGCCCGGGGGACGGGATGTGCAGCGCGCGCCCTGTGTCAGGCCCCTGCGCAGTTGGACAGCAGGGCCCGCTCAAGCTTGGCCCCAGGGCCAAGGCGTGCTTGCGCCACCCAAGTCCCAGGGCAGTCCGTGGTGCGGCTGGGGCCAGAGGCCCCAGGTCGCTGGGGCGGCATGGGAACCCCAAGCCAGGGCATTTCCACCTCCCCAGCCCGTGCTCCCTGAGGTCTCCGCACCGCAGGAGCAGATACAAGCCGTCCAGGTGCACTGTACACGGCCCCAGGAGCCTGGGCGCTCGTCTCCACTCCCCTCTGGACTGCTGCTGAATGAGCTCCTGGCGTGCCCAGATTTTCTGAAGCAGGTGCACCCTTTCCTAGAACCCGAGGCCCCGGGGGACCTACAGGAAACGGAAGAGCCCGCCGGGCTGGAACCACCCCTCAGCGAGGAAGAATAACGGGCTCTGCTGGAGGAGATTTAGGACGCAGGCTGGGGACGGTGTCGCGGCAGGTCAGTGGCCTCTCTTTCGCGGGGAATCTCTGGCTGGGCATGGAGGGGTGTGTCTTCCCTCCGGGCTGACCGCCTGGCATTCCTGCCTCCTAGGACTGGGCACGGAGAGAGACTCCGCATAAAGGAGAACTGCCATTCTATCCTGGGCGTCCCGAGGATCCCAGAGCCGGCCCACGTACCAGCAAGGCGGGCCGTCTACAGTCTGCACGGCCGGGTTTTAGGAGAGCAGCCACCTAGCCTCTGTGGGAGGATCCCCGGCAGAGCTCTCTTACCTTTCCGCCACCCCACCCCCGCCCGACCACCGGTTACACCCCGCCCCGGCAGTATGCGTCCTTTCTTGGGCTGGGTGGAGACCCCCTTCCCGCGAAACTCCGGGTCTGTGCTGCGTCCAGGCCTTCTCTCCCTCCCGGGGCTCGCCACTTCTGCGCCTCCACTCCACTGTTGCTCGCCAACCCGTGGATCTGCGGCCTCCCAGGGGCTGCCACCATGAAGTGCCTTGCGGCTTTACGCAGACCCCAGACCACGGGCACACCCGCGTTGCTGAGCCTTCCAGGCGGGAGGGAAGGCAGGCACAGGTGGAGAGAGGAACGGGAGACCTTGATTGATGGAAGGATGGGCTGAGAGACTTTGGAAGCCAGGGAGGGAGGGATGGAGGGAGGGAGGAACAGAGGGATGGAGGGAGGGAGGAACAGAGGGATGGAGGGAGGGAGGAACAGAGGGATGGAGGGAGGGAGGGATCAAGGGACCGAGGGAGGAAAACAGGGAGAAAAGCGAGCTCAGACTCCTGGATTCATGCCGCCCTCGGGGAGCGTTAAAGAGAGACAGGCGTGGGCTGAGAGAGGCTGGGCGGAGGCCGGCGGGGCACTCGTTCAACCCCATTCCATCGCCCAAGGAATGGGCGGTTTCCTCAAAGAACTAAAGACGGGGACTCGGGTTGCTGTGGGTTATTCACCCACGTGGTTTACCGACCACACATCCCCAGGCCGAGCTCTGCAGCGGAGAGCCAGTCCGACAGCCCCGACCACCGACCACAGAGGAGCCACACTCATTAGGACTGAAGCCTTATTTCGGATTCCACGTCGCTCGGCCCTCTGCAAGGGGGACGGTAGCTCACGTCACTCCGGCCCCACCCACAACCCGAGAGGCTTACCATGTTGATGGTTGGCTTCCGGAGCCCTGCGGGCAACAGGAAACATCCAGGGAAGGGAGGAAGTGCAGCATCCTCTCCTCGCCCGCCCTCCAACCCTGCCACACACGCAGACTACCCCGTTGCGGGACACTGGAATCCATCGTCAAGCCATCACGCCGGGGATGTATCTTGTCACTGGGGTTTCGCTCTGGTCTTCGACGGGAGCCACACACCTGCGTGGGTGAGAATGTCACGGCAACAGGGACGCCCACAGGCATCGGGTGTCTTCGCGTAGAGCGGGGCCTGTAAAACTCAAGACCCACACAGTTTGGTTCACACACTCCTCCACGCTTCCAGGCTGGTTTCTCCCTGCTGAAGGTGTGGGCTTAAATAGAAGCTTCCAGTTCCACTTGAGATCCGTGGAGAGGCCCGGAGAGCCAGCCCGCGCCCAAAACCCACCACCCTCACCCCTTCCCACCTCTCCCCATTCGCTGCGTCTCTCAGTGCGTGGAACCCAGAGTAGGGAAAAGCTTCCAGTTCCCATGGGATCACATTGGAGAGGCCGGAGAGCCAGCCCGTCCAAAACCCAACACCCTCATCCCCTTCCCACCTCTCCCCATTCCTTTCGTCTCTCTGGCCTCCGGCACACACCTCCACACCCCCAGCCCCACCTCACTGTGACCCACCTACCAGCAACACAACGCCCCGGGTGCATCAGTCTTTGCAGCTGGGGCCCTCAGAGGGTTCTCCCTGGGGCTGTGACGGGCAAGAAGGGGTGGAGCCTCCCTTCCTGTGGGCCTTCTTAAAGAGCGCCCGGCCTGGCTGTCTGCACCGACATCCTGTGGCTGGACAGGAGCAGGCCTTGATTATACTCCCACGACATGGCTTCCCTGTGTGTGACACCTTGGTGACAAACTCCCGGTGGAGGGCCGAGGGGCGGGGCAGGAGGGAGACTAGGTGGACCCAGGAGTAGCGAGGCCCTACAGTCCTTCTTTGGTGAACCATTACACCGGGCCCCTCGCCACAGAGAGAATGGCTGGCCCAGGCCATCACCGTTCGGGAGCCCAGGGTCCAGATCTGGTTTCAGAGCGAGGTCACGCCAGCTGATGCAGCAGCTTGCAGTGAGGGAATCTGCGCCTGGCGGGAGACGCAGCCCCTGAAGGCAGGCAGCCGGACCTCGTCTCCCCATCCCAGACAGCCCTCCTGCTCCAGGCCTTTTAGGAGGATGGCAGCTTTCTGGGCATCACCGCAGGTAAGGACTGGCCAGAGAGAAGGGCCTCCTGGGTCCAGGATTCCGCGTCTGGTTTCCAGGGCAGAGAAGGGCCAGGCACCCGGAGTTGGGTGTGGCGGGGGGCAGCGGCCTTGCCTTGAAGCGGCCCCTGCAACGCACAACCCCTGGTGGGTGTCAACCTGCTCCCTGGTCGGTGGCCCCGGCAGGCGGGGATTTTCCCTACGCCGCCCTGGCTAATCCGAAGGGGCCCTCTACCACCCTCAGACGCCTCGCTGGCCCCCGCACCCCCCAAGCAAATGCCCGGGAGACTGGGACCCGCAGCGCAATGGGCTCCAGGGCCCCTGCGCGGTGGGATAGCCAGGGCCCGCTGAAGCTGAGCCACCGGGCTAAGGCATGCTTGCGCCACCGACATCCCAAGGCAGTCCATGGTGGGGCTGGGGCCAGGGGACCCAGGTGCGCCCGTGGCGTGGGAGCAAAAGCCGGGGCATCCCACCTCCCCAGCCCGCCCCAGGAGGGGCTCCGATTCTCTGCGCGCAGGAGCAGATGCAAACCATCACGGGCACCCTCCCACGCCCCAGACAGGGCCCTCTCACCCTCCCCTCGACCTTCTGCTGGATGAGCTCCTGGTGTGCCAGGTTTCTGCAGCAGGCACCCATTCCTAAGCGAGGGACCAGGGGTGCAGAAGCGGAAGAGCCACGCTTGAGCTGGAACCACCCCAGCGAGGGAAGGAATACCGAACTCTCCTGGAGGAGCTTTAGGACGTGGGCCGGGGACGGTGTGACATGGCAGGTAGCTCTCTTTGTGGTAACCTGGCTGGGCATGGAGGGGCTTGTCTTCACTCCGGGCTGACCCGCCTGGCATTCCTGCCTCCTAGGCCTCGGCCGGGTGGGAGACTCCCTGGGAGAACTGCCATTCTTTCCTGTAAGTCCCTTGGGGATCCCGGTGGGACCAGACAGCAGGCAGTGATCTACAAGCATGCAAGGTGGGTTCTTGAGGAGCAGCTCCCTGGCCTACTGTGGGAGCAGCCCGTCAAAGCTCTCTTGCCTTTCCGCCACCCCACCACCGCCTGCCCACCGGCTAACCCCCGCCCCGGCAGTATGCAGCCTTCCCCGGGCTGGGTGGAGATCCCCGTCCTGCGAAACACTGGGCCGGGGCAGCGTCCAGGCCTTCTGTCCCTCCCGGGGCTCGCGCCTCTGCGCCTCCGCTCCACCGTCGCTCGCCAACCCGTGCCTCTGCGGCCTCCCAGGAGCTGGATTCGTGTAGCCCCTGGCGGCTGTACGCAGACCCCAGACCCCAGGCACACTTTCGGGATGCTGACCCTTCCAGGCGGGAGGGAGAGAGGGAGGGAGGGATGGAGGGAGAGAGGGAGGGAGGGATGGAGGGAGAGAGGGAGGGAGGGACTGGAGGGAGAGAGGGAGGGAGGGATGGAGGGAGAGAGGGAGGGAGGGACTGACCCACAGAGAGAGAGGCTCAGTGAGGAACGGAGAAGACAGAGGTTCACAGAGACAGAGGAGGGAAGCGGGGAGGGAACTGGTGAGGGAGGAAGGCAGGGAGAAAAAAGGTCTCGGACTACTGGAACAACAACAGCCTGCTCAGAGCGGTAGCCGGCGTGGAGCTGAGGGCTGGGCGGCTGACGGCGGGGCATAGTTAGCCCCATTCCGTGTAAGGAATGGGTGGTTTCCTCAAGACAAGAGCGCGGGGACTCGGGTTGCCGTGGGTTATTCACCCACGTGGTTTACCGACCACACTTCTGAGCCCGAGCCCTATCAGCGGGCCTTCAGGCCGACAGCCCAGATCACCGATGACAGAGGAGCCACACTCAGGAGTACTGAAGCCTGATTTCGGATTCCACGTCGCTCAGACCTCTGCAAAGGGGCTGGTATCACATGTCTCTCCGGCCCTGGCCCCACCCCGAGAGGCTGACCATGTTGACGGTTTGCTTTGGGAATACCGGCCAGTATCCAGGGAAGGGAGGAAGAGCAGCATCCTCTCTTCGACCTCCCTCCAAACCGGCCACACCGCAGACACCCCATGTTGCGGGACACGAGAATCCATCGTCAAGCCATCAAGCCGGGGATGTATCTTGTCTCTGGGGTTTTGCTCTGGTGCCCGGCAGGGAGCCACGCACCGTGCATGGGTGAGACTGACTTAGGTCAGCGGCGTACCCGGGCATCCGGGTGTCTTCACCGAGAGGGGGCCTGTAAAACTCAAGACCCACACAGAGGTTCAGTCCCACACTCCACGGCACACTTCCAGGCAGGTTTCTCCCTGCTGAAGACGCGTGGGAACACAGGGAGTGGCTTCCAGTTCCCGCGGGAACCCAGGAGAGGCCCGGAGAACCAGCCCCCGCCCGAAACCCACCCCGCTCACCCCTTCCCACACTATCCCTTCCGCTGCGACCCTCTGGCCTCCGGCCACACCCCTCCCACCACCCCCAACCCCACCTCACCCAATGCCCCACCCCCACCAGCACCACCACGCCCCGGGGTCATCAGTGCGCTGGGGCACCTCAGAGGGATAGGGCTTGCTGTCCCAGGGCTCAGCGGCAGGCAAGAAGGGGTGGAGCCTCTCCCACGGGCTGTGAGGCCACTGGCTGTCTGGAAGGGATGGCTTGGGAGGCAGCTCTCTGGTGGCGATGCCGGGTATGGGTTCTGCTCAAGCAGGCTGCTTGGGGCCTCGCTTTGCCTCGTGGTCCAGGCAGGTCTGCCTCCGCGTCCTCTTCCTCAGGCTTCCTTGAGAGGTGCCTTTGAAGGTGTCCGGAGAGCCATGCAGCAGGGGAGCACAGCATGGAGTTCCGGTCCAGCCAGGAGGCCGGCGCAGACAGCCAGCGGCTCTTACGAAGAGCCCACAGGCAGGGAGGCTCCACCCCTTCTTGCCTGCCACTGAGCCCTGGGACAGCCCTCCCTCGCCTTCCGATGGGCCCCAGGGAACTGATGCCCCAGGGGTGTAGTGGTGCTGCTGGGGGTGGGGCATTGGGTGAGGTGGGGTTGGGGGGGGTGGGAGGGGTGGAGCCGGAGGCCAGAGAGGCAGCGGAAGGGGAGAGGGGAAGGAGGGGTGAGGCGTGGGTATGGGTTGGGGCGGCTGTCTCTGGAGCTCTCCAGGATACAAAGTAGGCGCTCCTGTGTTCCCACGCATCTTCAGCAGGGAGAATCCAGCCTGGAAGGGTGGAGTGGAGTGAGGAACTGAACCTCCGTGTGGGTCTTGAGTTTTACAGGCCCCTTCTCCGCGAAGACACCCAATGCGTGTGGGTGTCGCCGTTGCCGTAACAGTCTCACCCACGCAGGAGTGTGGCTCCCGTCGAAGACCAGAGTGAAACCCCAGAGATAAGATACATCCCCGGCGTGATGGCAGCGAAGGATTCCGTGTCCCTTCGTGGGGAGTCTGTGGTAGTGTGGCAGTGTGGGGGAGGCGAGAAAGAGGGTGCTGCTCTTCCTCCGTTTCCTGGATGTTTCTGGGCACCCACAGGGCCCTGGAGGAAACAAGCAGTCATGGAGTCGGCCTCGGGGGTGTCCGGTGTGTGTGGGGCGAGGAGAGGCGTGAGCTACCGACCCGATTTTAGAGGGCCAGTGGCGGAATCCGAAATAGACTAGTCCTCCAGAGTGTGGCTCCTCTGTGGTCGGTTGTCATGGCTGTGACTAGGCTTGCTCCGCCCAGCGGGCTTTCGGCCTGAGAGGATTTGTGGTGGGTAAACAGTGGGTGGGCCCCACGGCAACTGATTCCCGTCTTTTTTTGTCTTTGAGGAAATAGCCCATTCCTTGGACGACGGAACAGGCAAAAATGAGTGCCCCGCCGGCCACCGCCCAACCCTCAGCCCGGCTTGGGCTGCCGTTTTCAGGGCCCAGGGCTGCTGTTGCTCCAGGAGTCCGGAGACGGCTTTTTCTCCCTGCCTTCCTCCCTTGGTCCCTTGCTCCCTCCCGCCCTCCCTCTGTCCCTCTGTCCCTCTGTCATTCCCTCCGTTCCTCACTGCCTCCCTCTCTGTCTGTCAGTCCCTCCCTCCCTCCCTCCGTCCATCACTTACCTGCTTCCAAAGTCTCTCAGCCCATCCTTCAATTCTCTGGTTGCAGACACTTTCTCCACCTGTGCCTGCCTTCCCTCCCGCCTAGAGTGGTCAGCATCTCGGGTGTGCCCGGGGTCTGGTTTCTCGTGGGAGCCATGGTACAGAATGGTAACAGCTCCTGGGAGGTGAGGCAGGAGTAGGTGGCTTGACGGTGGAGCAGAGGCACAGAAGGTGGTGAGCGGGAGGGAGAAGCTAGACACGTTGCCGAACCCGGTGTTTGTGCGCGTGTCTCCACCCAGCCCAGGCAAGGACTCATACTGCCGGGGTGGGGGTTACCCATTCAGTGAGTGGGGTGGGAGTGTGGAGAGAAAGGCAAAGAGCTCTCAGGCTGCTCCCACAGGAGGGACAGGTGGCTGCCATGAAGCCAGCGTGTGGCTTGGTAGGCCTTCTGCACCTGGGCGGCTCAGGTCCCAGGGCCTTAAGGAAAGAATGGCAGTTCTCCTTTGTGCGGAGTCTCTCACTGGGCCCAGTCCTAGAGGCAGGAATGCCAGGTGGGTCAGCCCGGAGGGAAGTCACGCCCCTCCAGGCCCAGCCAGGCTTTCCCCGCGAAAGAGAGGCCACCGCCCTGCCGCGCCCCATCCCCAGCCCGCGTCCTAAAGCTCCTCCAGCAGAGCCCGGTATTCTTCCTTGCTGAGGGGTGGTTCCAGCCGGGTGGGCTCTTCCGATTCCTGCAGCTCCCCCGGGGTCTCGGATTCTAGGAAAGGATGCGCCTGCTGCAGAAACTCTGGGCACACCAGGAGCTCATCCAGCAGCAGGCCGGGGGGAGTGGAGACGAACGCCCGGGCTCCTGGGGTGGTGGGGAGTGCGCCCGGACGGCTTGCATCTGCTCCTGTGGTGCGGATCCCTCTGGGAGCGCCGGCTGGGGAAGTGGAGCTTCCCTGGCTTGGTTTTCCCACACCACCCCGGCGGCCTGGTGCCCCTGGCCCCAGCCACCACTGGACTGCCCTGGGACGTGGGTGGCGCAAGCACAACTTGGCCCCTGTGGCCCAGCTTGAGCGGGCCCTGGATCTCCCACCGCGCAGGGGCCAGGCAGGCTGTTGCGCTGCAGGTCCCCATCACCCGGGCATTTGCTCAGGGGGTGCGGAGGCCACCGATGCATCTGAAGGTGGGAGAGGGCCCCTTCGGGAGGAGCCAGGGTGGCGTAGGGAAAATCCCCGCCTACCGGGGCCACCGACCTGGGAGCAGGGTGACACCCGCCGAGGGCCGCGTTGCAGGGGCCGCCTGCATGCGCCGGCACCCTGACACCCGGTACCGGGTGCCTGGCCCTTCGGTTCTGAAACCAGACGTGAATCCTGGACTCCAGGAGGCCCGTCTGTCCGGCCAGTCCTTCCCTGGAGTTGATGCGTGGAAAGTGATCCTTCTCAAAAGCTCAGAGCAGCAGGGCCGTCTGGGATGTAGTGACGGAGATCCGTTTCGCCTGCATTCTTGCGGGCCGCAACTCCCCGGCCAGGGTGGAGATTCCCACCGTTGCTGCCTCAGCTGGCGTGACCTCTCGTTCTGAAACCAGATCTGGACCCTGGGCTCCGGAACGCTGATGGCCTGAGCCAGCCGTTCTCTCGTGACGACGCCCGGGTACGGGTTCCGCTCAAAGCAGGCTCTCAGGGCCTCGCTTTGCCTCGGGGTCCAGACAAGTCTCATCCGCCGTCCTCGTCCTCGGGCTTCCGCGGGGAGGTTGCCGTTCGAAGGTGTCAGGGGAGCCATCGCGGGGAGCACCGCATGGCATTCTGGTCCAGCCTGGAGGCCGGCGCAGACAGCCAGCGGCACTTACGAAGGCCCACAGGCAGGGAGGCTCCACCCGTTCTTGCCTGCCGCTGAGCCCTGGGAGAACTCCGCCCTCGCCCTCCGAGGGGCCCCAGCGCACTGGTGCCCCCGGGGCGTGGTGGTGCTTGTAGGGGTGGGGGCATTGGTTGAGGTGGGGTTGGGGGGGGTTGGATGGGTGGGGCCGGTAGCCAGAGAGACGCAGCAGAAGGGGGAGAGGGGGGAGGGCTGAGGGGAGGTTTCGGGCGGGGGCTGGCTCTCCGGGCCTCTCCAGTGATCCCACGGTAAATGGAAGCCGCTCCCTGGCTTCCCACGCGTCTTCAGCAACGAGAAACCAGCCTGGAAGGGTGGAGTGGAGTGTGGAACTGAACCTCTGTGTGGGTCCTGAGTTTTACAGGCCCCTTCTAAGCGAAGACACACGATGCCTCTGGGTGTCGCCGTTGCCGTGGCAGTCTCACCCACGCAGGTGTGTGGCTCCAGTCGAAGACCAGAGCGAAACCCCAGAGACAAGATACATCCCCGGCGTGATGGCTTGACGATGGATTCCCGTGTCCCGCAACGTGGGGAGTCTGCGGTGAGGCTGGTTTGCAGGGAGGGACAAAGAGAGGATGCTGCTCTTCCTCCCTTCCCTGGATGTTTCTGGGTGCCCCCAAGGCTCCGGAAGCAAACCGTCAACATGGTCAGCCTCTCGGGGTGGGGGTGGGGGAGGCGTGAGCTACGGCCTTGCAGAGGGCGGCGGCGTGTGTGAAACCAGGCTTCAGTCCTCCTGAGTGTGGCTCCTCTGTGGTCCGTTGTCGGGGATGTCGGCCTGGTTTTCCGCTGCGGGGCTTGTCCTGGGGATGTGTGGTCTGTAAACCACGTGGGTGATTAACCCACGGCAACCCGGCTACCGTCTTTTGTCTTTGAGAAAACTGCCCATTCCTTGGGCGACGGAACAGGGGAGAACGAGTGCCCGCCCGGCCGTCGCCCAGCCCTCAGCCTGCACCCGATTAAGCTTACCCGTTTCCTGGCAACGCGGGACTGCTGTTGTTCCAGGATTCCGGAGAACGCTTTTCTCCCTGCCTTCCTCCATCGGTCCCTTGCTCCCTCCCGCCCTCCCTCTGTCCCTGTGTCCCTCTGTCATTCCCTCCGTTCCTCACTGCCTCCCTCCCTCTGTCGGTCAGTCCCTCCCACCCTCCCTCCCTCCATCCCTCCCTCCCTGCCTTCCAAAGTCTCTCCGCCTATCCTTCCATACCTCTAGGTCTCCCGTTCATCTCGCCACCTGTGCCTGCCTTCCCTCCCACCTGGAACGGTCAGCATCACGGGTGTGCCCGGGGTCTAGGGTCTACGTACAGCCAGGAGGCGCTCCACAGTTGCAGGCCCCGGGAGGACGCAGAGGCACGGGTTGGCAAGCGACAGTGGAAGCGGGCGCCAGAGTGGGCGAGCGGGAGGATACGGAGGCCTGGGCAGCTACCCGAGGGGACCCGGTGTTTCGTGGGACGTGGGTCTCCACCCAGCACGGGGAAAAGACGCATACTGCCGGGGCGGGGGGTAGCCGGTGGTCAGGCTGGGGTGGGGTGGAAGAAAGATAAGAGAGATCTGCCGGGGCTGCTCCCACAGGAGGCCAGGTGGCTGCCCGCAAACCCGCGCGTGCGCGGTAGACTGCCCACCTGCTTGTACCTGGGCCGCCTCCGGGATCCCTGGGATGCCCAGGAAAGAATGGCAGTTCTCCTTTTTGCGGAGTCTCTCACCGGGCACAGTCCTAGGGGGCAGGAATGCCAGGCGGGTCAGCCCGGAGGGAAGACATGCCCCTCCATGCCCAGCCTGGGTTTCCCAGCGAAAGAGAGGCCACCGCCCTGCCGTGACCCCATCCCTAGCCCGCGTGCTAAATCTCCCCCAGCAGAGCCCGGTAACACCTTCACCAGCACGAGGGGTGGTTTCCAGCCGACAGGCTCTTCTGATTTCTGCAGCTCCCCCGGGGCCTCGGTTCTAAGAAAGTGTGTGCCTGCTGCAGAAACTTTGGGCATGCCAGGAGCTCATTCAGGAGCAGGACGGAGGGGAGTGGGAACCAGCACTGCACCTGGGAGGGAGGGAGGGCACTGACTGCTTTGTACTCATCAGCTCCTGTGGCACGAAGCCCTCCGGGGGCATGGGTTTGGGAGGTGGAGCTGCCCCAGCAGAATTCCCCGTACCCCAGCAGCCTGGGGCTGGCCCCAGCCTGGGACTGCCCTGGGACGTGGGTGGCGCAAGCACGCCTTGGACTTGTGGCCCAGCTTTTGCGGGCCCTGGCTGTCCCACCGTGAAGGGGCCGGGCAGGCCATCACGCTGCGCGTCCCAGTGCCACAGGCATTTGCTCGGCGGGTGCGGAGGCCACCGAGCCTTCTGAGGGTGGAGAGGGCCGTTTCGGGAGGAGCCAGGGCGGCGTAGGCAAAATCCCCGCCTGCTGGGACCACCGACCAGGGAGCAGGGTGACACCCGCTGGGGTCAAGCCAGGGCTGCCTGCATGCTTCATGCTCTGCCACCACCCAGTCCCGGGTGCCTGGTCCTTGGGTTCTGAAACCAGACGTGAATCCTGGACTCTGGGATTCCCGTCTCTCTGGCCAGTCCTTCTCTGGTAACGATGCCTGGAATGCGATCCTTCTCAAAGGCTCGGAGCAGCAGGGCCGTCTGGGATGGGGTGACGGAGGTCCACTTTCACCTGCCTTCTTGCGGGTCGCGTCTCCCCGGCCAGGGCAGAGATACCCGCCAGTGCTGCCTCAGCTGGCGTGACCTCTCGTTCTGAAACCAGATCTGGACCATGGGCTCCGGAACGCTGATGGCTTGGGTCAGGCCTTGTCTGGTTGTGATGCCCGGGTACGGTTTGCGCTGAAAGCTGGCTTGCAGGGCCTTGCTTTGCCTCGGGTCCCGAAGAGTCTCCTCCCACCGGGCCCCTCGTCCCCGGGTTTCCGCGGGGAGGATTCCGTTCCGAAGGTGTCGTGAGAGCCATCGCGGGAGCACCGCACGGCGTTTAGGTCCAGCCTGGAGGCCGGCGCAGACAGCCAGCCGCTCTTATGAATGCCCAAAGGCAGGGAGGCTCCACCCCTTCTGCCTGCCGCTGAGCCCTGGGACAGCAGGTCCCTGTAGCCCTCCGAGGCCTGCGCCACTGATGCCCTGCGAGGGGCGTGAGGTGAACCCTTGCTGTTGGGGTGGGGCATTGGGTGAGGTGTGGTTGGGGGGGGGTGGGAGGGGTGGGGCCGGGGACAGAGAGACGCAGCGGAATGGAGAGAGGGGGAAGGGGTGACGGGGTTGGGTTTTGGGCGGAGGCTGGCTCTCCGGGTCTCTCCAGGGATCCCGAGGGAACTGGGAGCCGCTGCCCTGGGTTCCCACCGCAACTTCGTACAGCAGGGGAGAAACAAGCCTGGAAGGGTGGAGTGGAGTGTGGAACTGAACCTGCGTGTGGCTCTTGAGTTTTACAGGCCCCCACTCCGCGAAGACACCCGATGCCTGTGAGTGTCACCGCTAAGCCGGATCACCGCAATTGTGCGGCTCCCGTCGATGACCAGAGCGAAACCCCAGAGACAAGATACATCCCCGCTGTGATGGCTTGACGATGGATTCCTTTGACCCGCAATGTGGGGAGTCTGCGGTGTGGCCAGTTTGGAGGGATTGCGAAGACAGGATGCTGCTCTTCCTCCCATCCCTGGATGTTTCTGGGTGCCGCAGGGCTCCGGAAGCAATCCGTCAACATGGTCAGCCTCTCGCGGTGGGGGTGGGTCTGGAGAGACGTGAGCTTCCGGCCACCTTGCAGAGGGCCGAGCGACGTGGAATCCGAAATCAGGATTCAGTCCTCCTGAGTGTGGCTCCTCTGTGGTCCGTGGTCCGGGCTGTCGACCTGGCGCTCCGCTGTGGGGCTCTGCCTGGGGATGTGTGGTCGGTAAACCACGTGGGTGAATACCCCACGGCAACCCGAGTCCCCGTCTTTTGTCTTTCAGGAAAAAGCCCATTCCTTTGGCGACGGAATGGGGACAAACGAGTGCCCTTTCGGCCGCCACCCAGCCCTCAGCCCGTGCCGGGCGCTTACCGATATCCCAGAGCGTGGGGCTGGTGTTGCTCCAGGAGTCTGCAGACGGATTTTTCTCCCTGCCTTCCTCCCACGGTCCCTTGCTCCCTCCGCCCTCCCTCTGTCCCTGTGTCCCTCTGTCTTTCCCTCCGTTCCTCACTGCCTCCCTCTCTCTGTCGGTCAGTCCCTCCCTCTCTCCCTCCCTCCCTCCACCCTCCCTCAATGCCTTCCAAAGCCTCTCCGCCCATCCTTCCGTCCCTCTAGGTATCCAGTTCCTCTCTCCACCTGTGCATGCCTTCCCTCCCGCCTGGAAGGTTCAGCATCCGGGGTGTGCCCGGGGTCTGGGGTCTGCATACAGCTGCCAGGGGCTACACGGTTGCAGGTCCTGGGAGGCCGCAGAGGCACGGGTTGGCGAGCGACATTTCAGTGGAGGCGCAGATGCGGTGAGCCCTGGGAGGGAGAGAAGGCCTGGACGGTGCCCGGCCCGATGTTTCCCGGGACGGGGCCTCCACCCAGTCCGGGGAAGGACGCATACTTCCGGCGTGGGGAGTAGCTGTTTGTCAGGCGGCGGTGTGGTGGCGGAAAGGCAAGAGAGCTCTGCCGTGGCTGCTCCCACAGGAGGCCAGGTGGCTGCCCTCAAACCAGCATTTTTTGATGGGCAGCCCACCTGCTGGTACCTTGGCCGGCTCCGGGATCCCCGGGACGCCCAGGAAAGAATGGCAGTTCTCCTTTGTGCAGAGTCTCTCACCGGGCCCAGTCCTAGGAGGCAGGAATGCCAGAGGGGTCAGCCCGGAGGGAAGACACGCCCTTCCATGCCCAGCCAGGTGTTCCCCGTGAAAGAGAGGCCACCGGCCTGTCGCGACCCCATCCCCAGCCCGCTACCTAAAGCTCCTCCAGCAGAGCCCTGTATTCTTCCTTGCTGTGGGGTGGTTGCAGCCCGGCGGGCTCTTCCGATTCCTGCAGCTCCCCGGGGCCTCGTTTTGTAGGAAATGGTGCGCCTGCTGCAGAAAATCTGGGCATGCCAGGAGCTCATCCAGCAGCAGGCCGGAGGGGAGTGGAGAGGACGCCGGGATCCCTGGGGAGGCGGGAGGGAGAACCCCGGGCGTGCATCTGCTCCTGCGGCTAGGAGCACTCCAGGGGCGCGGGCTGGGCAGGTGGAGCGGCCCAGGCTTGGGGTTCACACGCCAACCCGGCGACCTGGGGACCCTTGCCCCAGCCCCACCACGGACTGCTCTGCGACTTGGGTGAAACCATGCACTGCCCAGCCCTGTGGCCCAGCAGGCAGGCCTGGCTGTCCACAGCAGGGGAGCCTGGCGGGCTATGGTTCCTGCGTCCCGGTCCCAATTTGCTCGGGGGTGCAGGGAAACACCGAGGCGTCTGAGGGGTGAGGCCGGGGAGGAGCCAGGGTGGCATAGGCAAAATCCCGCGTGCGGGGAGCCCACCCGACCAGGAGCAGGGGTGACACCGCGGGGGAGCTGCGTTGCAGGGGCCGACTGCGTGCGCCGGTGCCCTGCCACCCGGTCCCGGGTGCCTGGCCAACGGGACTGAAACCAGACGTGAATCCTGGACTCCGGGAAGCCCATCTCTCTATCCAGTCCTTCCCTGGTGGCGATGCCTGGAAAGTGATCCCTCTCAAAGGCTCGGAGGAGCAGGGCCATCTGGGATGGGGTAACGGAGGTCTGCTTTCCCCTTCATTCTTGCGGGCATCATCTCCCCGGCCAGGGCTGAGATTCCCGCTGGTGCTGCCTCAGCTGGCGTGACCTCTCGTTCTGAAATCAGATCTGGACCCTGGTCTCCGGAACGCCGATGGCCTGGGCCAGCCGTACTCTGGTAGTGATGCCCGGGTACGTGTTCTGCTCAAGGCAGGCACGCAGGGCCTCACTTTGCCTCGGGGTCCATACGAGTCTCCTCCACCATCCTCGTCCTCCGGCTAACGCGGGGAGGGTGCCATTCGAAGGTGTCGGGAGAGCCATTGCCGGGAGCACAGAACGGCATTCCGGTCCAGCCAGGAGGCCGGCGCAGACAGCCAGCGGCTCTTACGAATGCCCACAGGCAGGGAGGCTCCACCCCTTCTTGCCTGCCGCTGAGCCCTGGGACAGCCCGCCCTCGCCCTCCGAGGGGCCCCAGCACTGATGCCCCCGGGGCGTGGTGGTGCTGGTGGGGGTGGGGGCATTGGGTGAGGTGGGGTTGGGGGTGGGAGGGGTGGGTCCGTAGGGCAGAGAGATGCAGCGGAAGTGGGAGAGGGTGGAGGGATGAGGGGGGTGGGTTTCGGGTGGGGGCAGCTCTTGGGGCTCTCCAGAGATCCAGCGGTGGCAGAGCAGCTCCCTGGCTGCAGCGTCTTCAGCAGGGAAACCAGCCTGGAAGCCTGGAGTGGAGTGTGGAACTGAAACTTCGTGTGGGTCTTGAGTTTTACAGGCCCCCTCTCCACGAAGACACCAGATGCCTATGGGTGTCGCCGTTGCCGTGACAATCTCACCCACGCAGGTGTTTGGCTCCCGTGTAAGACCAGAGCAAAACCCAGAGACAAGATACATCCCAGCGTGATGGCGGCGATGGATTCCCGTGTCCACTATGCGTGGGGAAGTCCTACGGTGTGGCGGTTTGGGGAGGCGAAGAGGGATGCTGCTCTTCCTCCCTTCCCTGGATGTTTCTGGGTGCCGCGGGAGACTCGGGCTACAAACCATCAAGATGGTCAAACTCACGGGGCGGGGGTGGGGCCGTAGTGACCTGAACTACCGGCCCCCTTGCAGAGGGCCGAGTGACATGGAATCCTAAATCAGGCTTCAGTCCACCTGAGTGTGGCTCCTCTGTGGTCGGTGGTCGGGGCTGTAGGCCTGGCCCTCCGCTGAGGGGCTTGACCTGGGGTTGTGGGGTCGGTAAACCACGTGGATGAATACCCCATGGCAACCCGAGTCCCGTCTTTTGTCTTTGAGGAAACCGCCCATTCCTTGGGCTGGCCAGGCAGGCCCGAATGAAGTGCCCTCTGGCCGCCGCCCAGCACTCGGCCGGCGCTGGACACTTACCCTATTCCCGGAGTGCGGGGCTGCTGTTGCTCCAGGAGTCCGGAGACCACTTTTCTCCCTGCCTTCCTCTTTCCAGTTCCGCCTCCCCTCCCTTCGGCTCTGACCCTGTGTCCCTCTGTCTTTCCCTCCGTTCCTCACTGCCTCCTGTCTCTGTTGGTCAGTCCCTCCTTCCCTCCCTCCCTCCATCCCTCCCTCCCTGCCTTCCAAATCTCTCTGCCCATCCTTCCGTCCCTCTAGGTCTCCCGTTCCTCTCTCCTCCTGTGCCTGCCTTGCCTCCCGCCTGGAAAGTTGAGCATCCCGGTTGTGCCCTGATATACGTGGTCAGAGTGATGTTCCTGTACAAGGAGCACTTAAACAAATAAGTAAACAAAAAAGAAATGACTCCTTGCCCAAATGTGTGCCCGGGCATGAAGACAGATGCTTCTCAAAAAGACACACAAGGAGGAGAAAGCCGAGAAACATGTAAGAAATGCTCCACATTACACAGTCATTAGAAATTCAAAATCAAACCTCCAAAGGGATACCAGCTTACACTATGTAGTCAGAATGGCTGTTATTGAAAAGTTAAAATACTGATGGTAGAGACTGCCTTGGGAGAGAAACGTTTTATGGCATACACTGTTGGGGAATGTTAATGAGTTCGAAGAAGCCATAGTGGAGGAGCAGTTTAGAGATTTCACAAATAACTTAAAAATGGAACCACCATTCAACCAAAGAATCTCACTACTGTGTATATACCCAAGAAGGACTGGGCCAATACCAATAAAAAGGACACACGCACTTCCTCGTATGTTAAAATTTCATGATAACAAAGACATATAGGTCAACCTAGATGCCACATCAGTGTTGGACTGGATGTAGAAAATGTGAGAGAGATTTTATATACATGATGGGATGCCATTCGCAAAAAAGAATGAGGGAATTCTGTCATTTGCAGTGGTTGGATTCAGTGAAAGGTGCTGTCTATGAATCACACAAAACTGGTCCTCACCAGACACCAAGTGTGTGTTGGCACCTTGTTTTTGGACTTCTCAACCTTGAGAACACCAAAATATATTTCTTTTGTTCTAAGTCACTTGGTGTATGGTATTTTTTTCTCCAGCACTCCACGCTACCCACTAAAGTGCTTGTCTTTGAAGCCAGGATACCATGCTTGGAGAGAGTCTAAATGTTGCAGAATACCTGCCCCAGCTATGG
>JAKGGE010002805.1:0-65002 GCA_023748175.1 Hoolock leuconedys
TCAGAAGTGATGTTCCTCTACAAGGGACTTAAACAAATAAGTAAACAAAAAAGAAATGACCCCTTTAAAATGTGTGCCCGGGCATGAACAGATACTTCTCAAAAAAAGACATACAAGAGGCCAAGAAACATGAAAAAATGCTCCACATTACTGATCATTAGAGAAATTCAAAATCAAACCTCCAAGGGATACCAGCTCACACTAGTCAGAATGGCTGTTATTGAAAAGTTAAAAAATACTGATATTGGCAAGACTGCAGAGAAAGAGAACGCTTATACACTGTTGAGGGGAATGTTAATGAGTTCAGCCATAGTGGAAAGCAGTTTAGAGATTTCGCAAATAACTTAAAATAGAACCACCATTCAACCAAGGAATCTCACTACTGTGTATATACCCAAAGGAAAACAAATTATTCTGCCAAAAAGACACATGTACTCGTATGTTCGTGGCAGCCTCATTCATGATAACAAAGACATGGAGTCAACCTAGATGCCCATCAGTGTTGGACTGGATGTAGAAAATGTGGTACATATACATGATGGGATGCTACATTCATAAAAGAATGAAATTATGTCATTTGCAGTGAGTTGGATTCAGTGAAAAGGTGCTGTCTATGAATCACAAAACTGGTCCTCACCAGACACCAAGTGTGTTGGCACCTTGTTTTGGAATTCTCAGCCTTGAGAACACCAAGAAATATATTTCTGTTGTTTCTAAGTCACTTGGTGTATGGTATTTTTCTCCAGCACTCCACATACACTAAGATTGCTTGTGTCTTTGAAGCCCGGATACCATGCTTGGAGGAAGTCTAAGTGTTGCAAATCCTGCTAGCTATGAGTGGGATACGAAGTGTCACACCAATCTCCTCCTTCATGAACCGGCATCATCTGACCTCACTGCCTCACAGGGTCTCATCCCTCAGCCCTGTCAGAGCTCCCGCTGAGCCAGCACCCCCCTGCCACCTGTTCACAAGTGTCTTGGGCCTGAGGTTTTCAGATTCCAGCAGCACCCCTCCTCTGAAGCCTGTGGAGAGAGCCACCTCTGAATTGCAAATGTGTGAATGAAGACCTGATCATGTTGTTTTAATCCATTAAGTTTTGTGGTGTCTTTTCAAACAGCCCGAGATGAACAGAGGGCAATTTTCACAGTATTGATGACAAATTGGACTTGTACTTTTTGTGTGTGTGTAAATCTCAGCTTCTCTAAAATATTGATGAAATAGGACAGAACTTTCTCAATTTCTTCCCAAAGTGTCACAAAGAGCCCATTGTGGTGGGGGCATGGAATTGTGGACTCTTTGGAGTGACTGAGGAACCCTGTCTCACCCATTCTTAGTTTGAATTTTTCCTGTGGGGAGCAGGGGTAGTGGATCCAGGTGGAGTCTCAACCTCTCCCTTCAGTGACAGACTCAAAGGAGGATGTGGAACTCCAGAGTTGGCTGAAACAATGGACAGAGAAGTAGGGGTTTTCTCCCAGAGATCAGCTGTGAAGTCCAGGGGAAGATGACCACAATTCACATGGCTGTCATCTGAGGAGAGACCCCAACTTAAGATCTAGAGAAAAAAGCGGGAAAAAAAAAGGTATAGACAAGGTAACTCATGCTTAGAGTCCTTGGATCAGGCATTTTATGAAGCCAGAATTCTTTCTTTTCTTTTCTTTTCTTTTTTTTTCTTTTTGAGGCAGAGTGTGGTTCTGTCACCCAGGCTGGAGTGCAGTGGCGCGATCTCGGCTCACTGCAACTTCCACCTCCCAGGTTGAAGCAATTCTCCTGCCTCAGCCTCCTGAGTAGCTGAGATTACAGGCAGGTGCCACCACACCCAGCTAATTTTTCTATTTTCAGTAGAGACAGTTTTCATCATGTTGCGCTGTCTGGTTTTGAAGTCCTGACCTCCTGATCCACCCTCCTTGGCTTCCCAAAGTGTTTGGATTACAGATGTGAGCCATCGTGCCTGGGCCAGAATTCTTTCTTAATTTTCAGGTGGGGCAGTCAAAATGTTAACTCAGCTTGTCGTGGTTTCTTAGATTTGAATGCAAAACTCAACTAATATGCCTGAAAAGTTACAACAGAAATTACCCAGATAAGAGAACCTGAGGCAAAATGGTGCAGTGCATAAGCACAGGAAGTGAGAGCAGATGACAGGTGTCCTGGGTGCAGCCTGGGAAAGAGACTCCTGGATGATTCCCATGCACAGCCCGGGGGAGAACCGCCTTATTGATGCTGATCAGCAGGGAAGGAGGGAGGGCTACGTGAGAGGGTGGAGGACAATGAGTGTGTCAGGGACAGGAATTTCATAATTGATATTCAGAGATAGAGGAAATCCAGGTGGTGCAGGAGTTAGGGAGTAGCCATGGGGTGGAGGGCTGGAACAGAGGTGGGGGTCACTGTCAGCCAGGAGGATACAGCATTGAGAGGTTGGGAGGGTGACTGAGGGGAAATGTTAGAGTGAGCTCTTTCCCTTAGTTCTTCTGACTTGTTTGTTTCTTAGTGAAAAAGTAAAAAATTCAGATATTCATAAAATGGAATGAGTACTTTTCAGATCCCTTTCATTCTGGTTTGGCTTGTAAGCCGAGTTTAGAAAATCAGAAAAGAAATAGCCAAAGAAACCTATTTCATTTTTTGTACAAGTAAAAATTAACCAAGACCTTTTAAAAATGTGAAGGAAGCGCTTATTGAAGACTGTTGAAATGGGAGTCAGAACATTGCAATAGGGAGAGCCGTTGGCCTTAACTTTCCTGAAGCCAAAGCGGGAAGGTTAAGCGCTGGATGAGCTAGCGGAAATGCGCTGGAGGTTGGTAGTGGGAGTCTTGCAGTGTGATTGGGCCATCTGCCTTTGCTAGTTTGTGCTTGTTGGAGTTAGGTTCCTACCTGCCTGCAGAGACAGGGCTGCTGTCCCCTTGAGTAATTACATTTAAAGGGATGAAGCATCTGACTTATTCCTTATTTCCTTGTCCTGCCACATGAATGGCTCATTACAGGTAGAAAAGGTCTTGCATGTCATTACTAATCCTGGAGTGTACGCACATCCCAGTAAACAGTGTTGTGCCTCATATGTGGCTGAGCAAGTTGCCATGGTTGTTTGGAGACCCTGACACCACTCCCTGAATTCTCCGTCCCTAGAGTTTGCAGCAGTCATCGCCCACCCTAGACTGCAGTAGCAGAAGCCACACGTGGTGCTCCCAGTGTGCCTTTATCCACACAGAGGAGCAGGGAGGCTCCGTCCTCATCTGCCCCTTTCCCTTGGCTTGATGGATGCTTCTCAGCACGTCAGCCTGAATTCTACTCCATCCTTCTCTCTGGCAACATCCATTCCTCTGAATTCAGTGGAGGTTGACCCTCATCCTGCATAGCTCTTGCCCTGATACCATTCTGTCCACCAAACATTTTATTCTACCTCTTCTTTTAATCATTCCGTGTTTTAAACATATTGATGTACTTAAAGATTCACATGAAATCTTTTTGCCACCTTTAGCCGGAATGGCCTGCTTCTTCTAAGGTCCTAAAGCTTCATGACGCCAAATTGTACCCATGATGTTTTTTCATCTTTCAGCCTTGAATACTTTTATTTATTTTGCTTTTTAAAGGTGTGCTATCATAGGGTCTAGAAAATGAAGTGCTCTACCTCTGTTGAATTTAGCTTTTTCCTATGGAATTTAGTAATAACGATTAATAAATAATTTTATTTTGTTATGTGCTATTAGATGTAATTAGTTAATGTACTCAGAACTAATTTATTAACCCCCTACTTTATGTTGCAGTCATCCATGCACTCTGGTACAGCAATAAGCAAAACGTGCAGCTTCCCTTCTAGAGTAAAGAGGCAAATGTTACATATAGTAAGTGAAGTGTACAGGGAGTGAGACCGTTGCAATTCTGTAGTTAGCAATGAGGAAAATCCGGAGAATGGAGGTCACCAGGGGGAACTTGTTGCAATTTAAAATTGAGAGATCAGAAAAGACCTCAGTGACCAAGTGAAGTTTTAGCTGAGACCTCAGATGCTTGGGAGAAAGTCAGGTGGACCTCTGGCAGATGCCCCAAGATGCAGCCATCTTGATCCAGTTCACAGTTCAGAATACTATGGAAAGTTAATTCAGGGACCACATGATTCCAAGTCTGTGGCAGTCACAGAAGGCTACCATTTTCCTGGAAGAAGGCTACCTTTTCCTGGTGAAATGCTTTCCCTCCCTCACCCCTTATCCCCTCTGAAGCTGTATTTTCCAGGCAGAATCAGATTCTCAGCAGCTTTAAGGCAACACAGGAGAGTGCGTGTTGCAAAGTGCAGTGGAGCATTTGTGCTTGTGCGTTTTCTGGGTGTGAAGACAACTTTATGGGTGTCAAATCCACGTCTTAGTAGACGTGGCTGGAGGGTGCTCTTAATGAGGACATGCCAGTGTGAGCTGCTGTGCTTTCTGTTCCATGCATCCTGCCTTTGCTAACTCTTAATGAAAGTTTTTCAGTGGATCTCATGTAACCCTGTGTCTTAAAAGGAAAATGTACAATCTGACATTGTTCAATGAAACTCCAATTCTTTAGCACAGAGGATGGTGGTTTTCCCGGAGAAGTAACGATTTTGTGACTGCATGAATTTAAGCTGACACCGATTGTTTGCCCAGCACATGGGAGCTCTTTGAGTGGATCCAGAGAAAATGAGGCAGAGTGAAAAGACAGAGCAGTGGATGGGGAGATTGGTGGTGTCATATGGGCCTTCGTTTTCAATTGGAGTCTGAAGCCCAAACTCCTGCTTGAAATTCCTAGAATTTGGAATTTTATATTGTTCAAAAATTTGATTTTGCTTTTTGGTACGTGTATCCCAAGTATCTTGACACAGACACATATCACACATTAAAGAGGTGTAAATACAGAAATCTTGTGACAAGGCATTTATTTGGGATGAGGAAAGGAAATTGAGCAGAAGGTACATGAGTAATAGCAATTCCCTATAGCTCTCAAAGCCAATTTTGAGCTCATTTTTCTTTTTCCTGCAAGCTCAGCAGCAGAATGCCCAGACTCTGCCCAGGTAGAAGCAGGTTCCATAGCGACGTTCTCCTGCCAGGCACAGTGGTATTCTGCAAGCGCAGGCCATGTTTTTCCTTGAGCCTGGGACAGGGAGAGCATCAGAAATTGAGTATGGCGTTAGCAGTGGGTGAGAAAAAGTATCTTGGGGAAGTCACATGCTAGCTGACAGGTGATGCTGGCTGCATTGCAGCTGGTAGCACGAACAACCTGTCAATAGGAATAAATAGGCAGAGCAGTGCTGGTCACACAGAATTTGAGACTCATTCTCCTTTGCTCTCATTTTTGCATTCCTGCCCCATCACACACACAGTTGAACATACCCTCAGGCTTGGCTCCAGTTTTTAAAACTATTCTATAGATACAGTAAAATATTCTCCTTGTAATGAAGTCTACTTGTTTGAATCCAGAAAGAATTAGTCAGACTGTCTCTTCATATCTTAAACCTACTGAATTTCACAGACATATCTTGGAATCAAGTCTTTGGAGAAATAACATTTCTCAGGTTTATTTGGCTCTCTGTTCAATTTATAGATGAGAAAATCAAGGCCCAGAGATGCTAAGTGAAGCCACCTCAGTGACGTAGATTGTTGAGACCCAACACTGGAACCTGTCTCCCGTCCTTCCCTCTAGACTCAGCAGCTCTGCATGCCTGCGTCTCTCACCTGAATCCTTTGGAGCCAAGCTTTCGTCCCATGCAAGGGAAACAACCACTTCTGGGTTGTCTGCTGTAATCTGCTCTGGGGCTGCAGCAACCTCGTCACCTCTTGCCTGGAGTGGCTCAGCCTGGGCCTGCAGGGCCACCAGGAGAATGGCAGCAAGGATGGTGAGGGTCCTTATGGCTGGGGTCACCTGGAGGAGGGAGAGCAGGAGCGGATGTGTGGGGAGGGAGGAGCCAGCCTGAATTTATAGCTCTACTGGGAGAAGGCTCACAGACAAGAAACCTTCTTCACCCTCAATGAGAGGAGGTGTGCATTTTATAAGAGAGGCCCGTTGGTCTCAAGGTTGCTCGAATGCTTCTGTTCTCCCAGTTTCATGCTAGTATAAACCCGTACATTTAATGTCTGTGCTAGGTTGGAGCTGATAATGACAAGAAAGTCCCTGCTATATTACTCCTAGGTTCACCTGCTTAAATATTATTTACTTTTTAACATTCCAAAAAGAATAGAAATTGCACTTTCTTTTTTTTTTTGGAGACGGAGACTTGCTCTGTCACCCAGGCTGGAGTGCAGTGGTGCAATCTCGGCTCACTGCAAGCTCCCCCCCGGGTTCATGCCATTCTCCTGCGTCAGCCTCTCCAAGTAGCTGGGACTACAGGCGCCCGCCACCACGCCCGGCTAATTTTTTTGTATTTTTAGTAGACACGGGGTTTCACCGTGGTCTCGATCTCCTGACCTCATGATCCGCCCGCCTCGTCCTCCCAAAGTGCTGGGATTACAAGCGTGAGCCACCGCGCCCGGCCAGAAAGTGCACTTTCATTCGACAGGCTCAGGGCACAAATGCTTCTTATTTTCTGAAGATGGGTACTGCTCTTCTCTGGAGGTCTAGATTCTGGTGTCCTATATGAGTTCCAATGGAATAGAGAGTAATTCACTTCAGGATTCAGGTGACTTACCATCGTCATGAAGAGGTTTTTGAGGTTATGGGATGAGTAGTCTCCTGTAGGAATCAGGGTGGAGAGGACAATGATTTTTATCAGGCTAAAGGTGAAATAAGCTCAGTGACATAGAGTTGTTTAAGTAAAAAAAGAAAAAGTTCATTATTTCCAGCTCTATTTAGACTTGAGTAACAATTGACAATTGTATGTTTATAGTGTACACTACCTCATGATTTTGTATATGTATGTATTTAAATCTTTATCTCACACCATGTAGAAACATTAACTCACAATGAATTGAAGACCTAAATGTAACACCTGAAACCATAAATTACTAGAAGTGTATATAAGGATAAAGCTTTTGACATTGATGTAGGTAATGATTTCTTGGCTATGACACCAAAGGCACAGGCAATAAAAGGGAAAATAAACAAGTGTGGCTGCATTTAATGCTAAAGCATCTGCACAGCAAAGGAAACAATTAACTGAGTGAAAAGATAACCCAGAAAATGAGAGAAAATATTTGCAAAACCTACGTGGCAGAAGGGGCAAATATCTGAATACATAAGGAATTCAAACATCTCAATAGCAAAAATCAAACAACCTGACTGAAACACAGACCAAGGACCTAAATAGGTTTTTCTCAAAAGAATGTTCCAAAGACCTGTGATTGTCTCTACTGGACATGTCAACTAGGACATGTGTGTTTAGAAGGAAACTGCTTGAGTTTCTCTATTAACTTAGCTGGAAGCCATTGTCCCAGCAGCCATCAGAGGTCCAGACAGACGTTCCCAGCAGGGATTTACCTGCTGGGTCCCTCTGGGGTGGACCCACAGTCAGAGGTCAGATTGGAGGCATAGCTTCAATGATGAAAACTCAGTGTAAAGTTTGAGTTTTAGATTACTTACAGATCCTCTAGCTAGGCAGGGCGACCAGAGAGGACAGACAGCAGTCCTCTGTCCCAGGTCTTCTGTAGCAAGGAGCAGCCGCGCACAAGTGGACTTCCCCTATTTAAAGGTCTTTTGGGATGAGGTGACCTAATTTCCGGGGTTACTTTCTGTTGGGTCCATTAAATAATTGTGGTGGCAAGGACAGTTGAGAAATTTGGTGGGAAGGTGAGGTTAAAGTAGAACTCCACAGAGGAACACCTCATCTACCTTGGTCAGCCCTGGCCAGGCCCAGGCAGCAACCAACTATGGATTCTCAATGGCTCCTAACACAGTTGACCCTGTGATGCGTTGGCTGTGGCTGAGGTGAACTACCTCCGTCAAGGGAATATTTAAAGCCTCTGGAACACCCTGCCTGCATATCGTAGTATACACCCTGCAAAGAGACTAGGATAGGAATGCCGCCTACACACAGAGGAGGATTTGGAATCTGTTTCTAAAGCAGTGTCCTGAGAACCTGGGGTCTAACCATAAAAACAAATCAAAGCCATTTGGCTGAGCTGGGATGTTGGAGAACACCCAGGTGAGACTGAGTGCTACTTGGGCTTCTGTTGCTATGTGGAACAGACATTTTTGGGTTCTTCTGAGTTATGGATGTACACGCAGCATGTGGTTCCCCAGAGGGGACAATCGCCTGCTTGCTTGGCCAACGAACAGTTTAAGGTTAAACAATTGTCTAGGATCATCTGGGCCAAGAACTGGTTGAAGCGTTAGCCATCAGGGTGGGGGTGGCCTTTTCAGATGGCCACCCAAGAAGGGAAGTGGGAGTCTGGGCATTCACTCTACTGCTGGTGTTGCACAGCCTCTCAGCCCCTGTAGGTCTTCAGAGAAGCATTTAGCAAAAGCTTGAGTGGTGCTTCCTGGGAGGCGTAGGAGGTTTCCATCCTTAACTCGTGCACGTCGGAGCACAGGCGTATCCCTGAGCCCATGATCATGCCTGGATGCTTTCTGTGAATGCAAGGCTCCAACTCTTTAGGCTGCAGTCTGGGTGTGTGCTGCGGCGTCGTGAGCCCATTTGGATTGAAGCCTGTGCATCCAGAGAACTACCTCCTCATCCTTAAAACACGATCTGTGGTTGTGAGGGCTGCTGGTGTTTAAGCATTGGTGCCATGGGACCCATTCAATATCTAAGAGTTGAGTTGCCCACCTTGGACACAGGTCGGGTTGTATTTGGGGTGCAGCCCCTCTAACAGGGCTTACAGGGAATTCCCCAGTTTTCCAGCCTGAGGTACAAATTCTGACTAGGGCTGCCCTGTTCCAGCAGCCCTCTAGGTTGCCAGGCCTGGGTTTAACAGCTACCCTGCAAGCAATTTGTACATAAGATACCAAGCAAGGTCAATCATAGAGAACACTGACATCTTGTCACTCGGGGCTTTCCTCCTAGTGCTCCCTTATTGACACTGATTATGGGGTTGGCTGGCACCCACTTTTCCTTGGAGACTTTCTCCCCCATGGCCACGTTTGGTGATGGCACTTGCATATGGTCTTTGCCTGACGTAGTTGGTGTCTCTAGTTTGAAGCCTTCTTCTCCTCGTTTACTGCCTCCGACTGCACCCTCGGTGGGTTCTGGAGCAATAATCCCTACTTCCTGCCAGGAGGAGTAAGTGGGAAATATTAGCTAACCTTTAAAACCGGTAAAAACGGGAGCTTTTGCCAGAAGCTGCATGTGAAATGGAGAGGTGTGGTCTAGCAAAAGCCTCTTGGTCCTGCTGGGTGCCAGTGGGCCTGGGGTGTCAGTCCTCAGAAGATCGTAGTTTACTATCCATCCACAATCCATTGTTCAGTAAATGTTTGATGTTGAGATGGTGGATGTCCTGTGATGGTGTGGGGAGGTCTCATTATTGGATAGCATGTAAATGATGTTATCTCTAAGGGAAAAAAGAAGCTAACTCTTCTGTGATCACCAAGGTGGGCATCAAAGTCGGTCTAGCCCAATTGTGATGAGGCGGTGGTGGCCATGGGGTTGAGAGTTAGAAAAGTGATGGCCCTTGGAAGGACCTTGATGCCTTGAGTGTCCATAGCACATCCAGAGACATTAATAACCATGACTTTAGGAGGCCACCGTGCTGCTTGAGGAGGCTGGTGGCTTGGGGACGATGGACTAAAGGAGACTCCCCTAACCCACCCTCGTGTTGTGATGTCCTGAGGTGGGAGCCTCCATCTGAATCACTGATAGGTGTGGTTCTAAAGGAGAAAGCGAAGAAACGCCACGAAAAGAGAACAGCTGCTCCACCCAGGGCATAAGGATCTACGGTCCCTGGAAGACTACATGTGCAGAAGCCCATAGCCAGGACAGGTGTGCTTTGTCCAGAGGCTCCAAGAGTTGCAATGGGCGGTAGTGAGGGCCTCCCCATGAAACTCAGAACCCGGGACCTGGGCATGGCCTGGAGAGATCACCTGGCTGGGCCAGCTACAGACTGTATCCTGCTGTGGCCCCAATGGATGCGAAGGGCTTCTGGGTGATGGCATTGGTGGGCCTCAGCAGAATGGACAAGTGGGGTATAGCTCTCTCCAAAGACACGATGTCCCAGTACATGGAGGGCCTGCTGCAAAGTGGCTAGCACACTAGTGGTAAGGATTTGGTTTTTAACTGCAAGGGGACTTTGTCAGCCCACTGAGGACAAATTGATGCCCAGAATCTTTACAACAGTGCTGGAGGGGCCATGAGTGTGTCCTGCAGAGACCTGGCCACTGTCCAGGAAGAGGGAGAGCGGGTGCAGCAGCCCTGCCACAGAAGTGTGGCCTGGCCTGGGAGGTGGCTTTACATGCAGCACCCAGAGCGATCTGGGGAGCTCAGAGAGAACAGAGACCCTCCAGCTGGCTCAGAGTCACTGGTGGCTCTTGTCCCTGGAGGGGTGGCCTTCTCTGCCCCAACCCAGTCTTGTGCTCTCCTTCCCTCCCATTCTTGGCTGCAGGACTGGGAACCATCTGCTGGGACATTGCTTTGTGTCTGCCTCATGGCCATGCTCCCATCCTTGCCTCCTCCTTAGACTGCGGTCAGGACTCAGCAGCCCAGAGCCCCAGCAGGGTCTCAGTCTGTGCTGAGGTCACACCTAGGCATTGCCTTCATCCTTTCCAAGGTGATTCTCAAACTCCAAAACTCAAATTAGAACAGATTCTTCTCTGTGGTCCTTTTCACTTTTCTCTTTTGCCTGCACCAGAACCTTGGCAGAATTTTGTGGTTTAAACAAAAAAGGTGTTATGTCTAAAAATTTTTTGCGGTACTTTCACTTCCATGTTGATCCATAGCCCTCAACCCCAGCCTGATTTTTTCCACTGATTGCAGCCAGTACAGACAATCAGTGTCCACACTGTAGACACTATATGTAGATGCAGCTGAAGCTGTTTTTTCAGACACACACATTTGAATTTTAGGGAATATTGAAGCATGTGTAGACTCAATAAAAACCTTGACAACATTAGGCTGGGGTAAACATTCTGGAGGAGCTGTGGGTGGGGTTGTAGGTGTGAGAGGAGAGAAGCTTCCAGGAGCAGCACATATATTCTCACACACATTTATGGTGTCTGGTGGCCCCAGCAGACACAGTGTAACTCATGCTTTGAGTTCTTGGATCAAGCAATTCCTGAAGCAAGAATTCCTTCTCAATTCCAAGATATAGGAGTCAAAATGTTAACTTAGCTTGTTGTTCGTTTCTGACATTTGAATTCAAGACCCCATTAAGAGATCTGAAAAACATCAAAAATACCAAACTCAGAGAACCTGAGGCAAAGATGGTGCAGCGCACAAGGACAGGAGATGAGAACAGATGACAAGTGTCCCAGGGACAGCTTGAGACCAGATGACAGGTGTACCGGGGGCAGCTCAGGCATCAGGCTCCCTGGTGATTCCCGTGCACAGCCCCAGGGGAGAATAGCCTTGTTAATGCTGATCAGCAGGGAAGGAGGGGCAGCTCCATGAGAGGCTGGAAGGACAGCAGGTGAAACAGGGATGGGGAGTTTCATAGTTGATGTGCAGAAATGGAGGAATTCCAGGTGATGGCAAGAATTAGTGGGTGGCCATGGGTGGAGGTCTGGGGAAAAGAGGAGGGGGTTCACGGTTATTCAGGATCTCAAAGCATTGAGAGGTAGTGAGAGTGACCTTCTGGGAAATATTAGAGTGAAAAATAACTTCTCATAATCTTAAGTTTCTTTGTGAGTTATGAGGGTTTTGGCAGCAAAAGACAAAATATGCCAAAGTTCAGAAAAGGGAACAAGTACTTTTCTCATCTCTTACATTTTTTCTTGTTGTAAACAGAGTTCAGAATATCATATAAACAAGCACAAAATATCAACGGCAACTTTAACGAGCCAATATCCTTTGTTTAAAAGAAAAATTGCACCAGACGCTTTCTTGAAATGCCAAGGAATTGGTTATTGAGGAATGTCCCAATAGGTGTTAACTCTTAGCAATAGGGAGAGAGTGGAACTCAACTCTCTTGAGGCCAAACACAGCAGAGTTTAAGCCCTAGGGTGAGCTGGTGGAAAAGTACTGGAGGTTGCTGGCAGGAAGGTTGAGCAGTGTGATTGGGCCATCTGTGTTTCCCAATTTGTATTTATGGAAGGTAGGCTCCTATCCTCCCACAGAGAAAGGGGTACTTTCTTCTTGGAAAATGACATTTCAAAGGGTTACCTTCATATTTGACTTATTCTTTATTTTCTTCTCCTACCGTATGAGTGGCTAATTTAAAGTTGAAATATCTCATTGGCATTCCATAAATGTCCTGTGTGTGTGTGCATTCCAATAATAAGCTTTGGATTTTATTTGAGGCTAAGCAAGTTGCTCCCATTGTTTGGAGACCCTCACACCTCTCCCTGCATTCTCTGTCCTTAGTGTTTGCAGCTGTCATTGCCCACCCTAGAGTGCAGTAGCAGAATCTTAATGTGGTTCTACCTTTGTGCCTTTATCCACACAGAGGAGCAGGGATGTTCCATCCTCGTCTGCCCCTTTCCCTTAAATTGATGGATGCCTCCAAGAATATCAGCTCGAATTACCAGTTCATCCTTTTCTCTTGCAAAATTAATTCCTCCAAATCCAGTAGACTTAGACCCTGACCTCGCATATCTCTGTCCCTGATACCATTCTCTCCAGTGAACATTCTTCTCTAACCCTCCTTTTAATCTATTCAGTTGTAAACATCTTTATGTTCCGGTTTAAGATACACCATAAAACCTATCCTTGCCACTCCAAGACAAAATGATCTCTTCTTTCTAAAGTCCTAATGTTACATAAAGTCACATTTTACCCATGATATTCTCCTATATTTCATTCTTAAAAGATTTTAGTTTTTGAAAGGTCTGGTATCACATGAACTGACATACAGAATTGTTTCCTCTGTAGGTTTCAGCTTTTTTTCTATGAAGTTGAGTAATAATAATGCAATTTAGTAATATTATGTGATGTTGGGGATAATTAATTAATCAGAATTAATTTATTGATCCCCAGCTATGTGTTAGGCAGTCATTTGGGCACTGTGGTACAACAATGAGCAAAACTTGCAGCTTCCCTTCTAGCATAGAGAGACAAATGTTACCGATAGTAAGTGAAATGTATAGGATGTGAAATGGTTTGAAATTCTACAGTTAGAAATAAAGAGAACAAAGAGGATGGAGGTATCCAGGTGAACTTGTTGCAATCTTAAATTGAGAAATCAAGAAAGATTTTACTGACCAAGGGATGTTTTAGCTGAGAGCCCAGGAGCTGGAGGAATGAGCCGGGCGGACTTCTGGGTGAAGGGCAGGTGCCCCAAAATGAAGTGATCCTGGTCCATGGACAGTTAGGAATAATTTGCAGAGTTAGTTCAAGGACCGCATGACTCCAACTCCAAGGCAGTAACAGGAACCCAAGGAAGGTTGCTTGTTTTTCACCCCCTGAATCATAATATGTGTCCTTCACTGTCTACACAAGGGGAAGATCTGGGAGCATTTATTTTGTCAGACACCAAACCACTGTGTCCTCCTTGAGGTCTGCAGTAGGTTCCCCAGCTGTGCCATGTCTCAGTGAGGTGCCTGGAACCCTGAGCTGCCTCTTTACATAGGCAGAGGCTCAGTCTGGGGCTGAGACTTGCTCGGATCTGCATTGATTGGACGTGGACAGCACCTGCTTCCTTCTCCTGGGTGTTGGACATTTGTGGTTGGTGTTGGTGGTCACAGCTGTGTCTGGACCCATTAGATTGTTTTATTCAAGAATGGTGTATAATCCACTTGAAACACTATTTCTTCCTTTGCAAACTGTGGTCTCTCTGTCACTGTGAGTGTTCTTGGGGCGTTTTACCAGTATCACCTAATAAGACTAGCCAAGGCTTGAGCAGACATATTTTTATTCAAAAAATGTGTTGTGGAATCACAAACTAGCACTACTAAATTTGAAGTAAAATAAAGACTCTGGAGCTCACGCTAGAATCCTTCCCGGGGCTCTGGGGCTCACGCTGGAATCCTTCCTGAGGCTTTGTGGTCATGTTCTCATAGGCTATTTGCAGGATATGTTGAACTAGTGTTCAAGGTTCAATGGCAGCCTAGAGAAAGAAAAAGAAGAGAGACAGGAAGGGTCACATCACACCTCAGCAAGATGTCAGCCTGGCCTCAGGGACACCAGTAGTGACCCTGTCCTCTTGGAGGAGAGGAGAAAGACAGGCTCAGGAAGGTGCATACCCCACATGTGCTGTGCCTGGTGGGGAGGCTGCAGTTGGAGGCAGGACAACAGGGGACACTGTGGCCTTCCCGGCAAATGCTCTGAGCATCTCAGAGGGCGCTGAACTCCTGGTTCATTCCCTTTCGCCAGACCTGGTTTCCTGCTCACTCGCTGATGTGCAGGACGTTCTGGGTATCAGAACCTCAGCACCCTGCAGCACCAGCCAGGACGCAGGTTACTTGGATAGCTTTTCCCTCACTTCTGTTCTCCCGGTGCCCCTTTAAAACTGTATTTTCAGGTAGAATCAGGTCCTCTGCAGTTTTAAGGAAACACAAGAGCATTACCAGATGGAAGATCTTGACTGTGAGTTGTCCAGATTCTTAGTGCATTGAACAAATAATTCAACAAAACGTACAAACAAAGCAACAGAAGAATGAAGCAACGAAAGACAAACCAAAGCAACATGAGAATGCAGTAACAAAAGTACAGATGTATTGACAGTCCACAGAGTCGGAGCTGGTTCCAGCAAGTGGCTCAAGAGCCCCCCAGTTAGGGTTTTTATTAAGCTCAAAGAATTTGGTGTGCTGCCTAATCTTGCCTGGAACTGGCTGCACCTGCTGTTCTTTTCCTTATGCCTTAACCCTTGATTACCCTATTTCCCTGTTCTCCTGTCTCAAGGGTTCATTTTTCAGAATACAGTTGAGGAATCTGCATTTTGTTTGTGTGAAGACAACTTTATGAATATGAAATGAAGATTTTCCCTGGCGTGGGTGGAAAATATTGGTGATGAGTCTGTCGCAGCGAGGTGCTCATATGCTTTTTGTTGTACTCATTACAGTATTTGTTTTGTTTTGTTTTTTTTGATGGGGTTTCACTCTTGTCACCTAGGCTGGAGTGCAATGGCATGATCTTGGCTCACCGCAACCTCCATTTACCAAGTTCAAGTGATTCTCCTGCCTCAGCCTCCCAAGTAGCTGGGATTACACGCACCTGCTACCACTCTCAGCTAATTTTTGTATTTTTAGTAAAGACGAGGTTTCACCATGTTGGCCAGGCTAGTCTCGAACTCCTGACCTCAAATGATCCACCTGCCTCAGCCTCCCAAAGTGCTGGGATTACAGGCGTGAGCCACCGCCCCCGGTCTGGAACCATTTCTTTGGTGCTGGGATTACAGGTATGAACCACCCGGCCCATTACAGCTTTCTTAACTGTCCATTCCAATCTCAATTAAATTTTTTTCAATAGAGCTGTGACAACCCCAGGTCTTCAAAGGCAGATGTGTGATCTGGGTCTGTTCAATGAAACTCCAACACTTCAGGAAAGAACATGGTGTTTTTTTCCCTAAGAAGTAGCGATGTTATGATTGTGTAAACTGAAAGCTGACAATGACTGTTTTTCCTAACACGTGGGAGTTACCTTTGAGTGAATCCAATCAAAGTGAAGCAGAGTGAAAAGACAGAGAAGTAGAAGGAGGAATCGGCAGCATAATTTGTGCTTGTAAATCAATTTCTGTCTGAAGCCAATGTTTGTCCTTGATATTCTTAGAATTTGGAGTTGTATTTTGCTTAAAAAGCTTGATTTAGGATTCTGGTACTTGCATCCCAAACAGTCTTGACTAAGAGGTGCATGACACATCAAACAGGTACAAACACAGAGAACTTGCTACAAAGACTTTATTAGGAATAAGAGAAGAAAATTGAAGACAAGGTAAAGGAGTAATAAAAGTTCTCCTCTAGATCTCAAAGCAAATGATGAACACATTTTCCTCTGTGCTGCATGTTCAGAGGCAGCAGAAAAGACAGCAGATCCCACTATTGGTGCAGGTCCCATAGCGGTGTTTGGAAAAATGACAGCCTGATATTCTGCAATAGCGGACCAAGCCCCTGGTTGAGCCTGAAGACGCAGAGAAAGCATCAGGCATTGGGACTGGGGTCGGACGCGGTTGGTAAGGAGAATCCCCGTGTGGTTACCTGCTGGGCTGATTGCATTCATCACGGTGGCCACATCACAGCAGCAGCAAGATCAGCTCAATCAATAGGAATCAACGTACACAGCAGTGCTGCTCACAGGCAGGATTAGAGACGCATTCTCATTTGCTCACTTTTTGTGATGCTGCTTCTTCACACACACATTTGAGTACACCCTTAGGTCCATTCCCATTTGTGAAGTTCCTCCAACAAACAGAGTGAAATATGTTTCTTTCCAAGTGGGTTCTCATCCTTGATGCCAGAGAGACTACCCAGCATGTTTCCACATAGCATAAAATTACAAAATTTCACTGACTTTTCACAGAATCAAGTATCTTTGGAGGATCCATGTCCATTGAATATCATCTGATTCTGTCTTTTCAGTCTACACTTGAGGAAATCGAGGCCTGGAGAGGTGATTACCTAAGAGAAGAAACCAGCTATTGGATCTGATCCTAGAGGTGCCTGGTTTCCCCTTCTAGACTCCTGGCTCTGCAATGCTGGCGGCTCTCACCTGAAGCTCTAAAACCTGAGCTTATGTCCCCTGTGAAGGAGATGGCAAAGTCCTGGTCGTCTGCCCCAAGCTGTTCCTGGACTGCCGCCTAGTCAGCTCTTGCCTGGAGTGGCTCAAGCCGGGGCCTGGAGGGGCACCAGGAGAATGGCAGTGAGGAGGGTGAGGGTCCTCATGGTTGGGGTCACCTGGAGGAGGTAGAGCAGGAGTGGATGTGTGGGGGGTGAGGAACCAGCTTGGATTTATAGCTCTGCTTGGAGAAGGCTCAGAGACAGATGCTGCAGTGAGAGGAGGTGGAGCATGTGACTGGGGAAGGGAAGGGCTGCCTTTGCCATCAAGATCCCTTTGATGCTCCTCTGTTCTCCCAGCTTTTATCATAGCATGAGTCTGTTTATTGAGTGTCTGTTCTGGGTCCAAGCCAATAGTGATGTTTAGGACCGTGCTATAATTTCCTGTGTCTCATCTGCTGGAACATTTACTTCTTAATGTTCAAAAAAGAAAAGAAACACTGCTCTTATTCAATAAGTTCAGGCAATAAATGCCTCTTATTTTGTGAAGATGAGCCCTGCTGTTCTTGGTGGTCTAGACCCTGAGGCAAGATCTGGACCCCAGCGTATAGAGGAATTCATTGCAGGATTCTGGGACATTTCCACCCTCGTGAAGGAGACTTTTGAGGTTCTGGAAGGCATAGTCTTCTGCCACTGCTAGTGTGGAGAGGACAATGGCCTTATAAGGCTATCAGTGAAATAAGCTCCGTGGGATACTAGGTAAAGAGTTGGTCTGAATAAGGTTAAAAATGTTTTTTTATTTCCAACTGTATTGAGAGGAGTGACAATTAGAAATTATATATGTTGAAAGTACACAACCTGATAATTCAACGTATATCTACATTTGTACCCTTATCTCACACCATATGTAAAAATCAACTCTGAATGAATTGAAGACCTAAATATAAGTCTTGAAATCATAAAACTTACTAGAAGAACCCATAGGGATAAAGCTCCCTAACCTTGAACTGGGAGATTATTTCTCGGATATCACATTAAAGGTAGAGGCAACTAAAGCAAAAATAAACCAGTTGGAGTTCATTTAACTGTAAAACATCCGCATAAAAAAGGAAATCATTAACTGAGCAAAAAGGCAACCTAGCAAGAGAGAGAAAATATCTGTAAACCATAGATGTAATAAAGGTAAATATCTAAATATATAAAGAACTTAATAGAAAAAAGAAGTATTAATGATAAATGTGACTAAAAAATTAAAGAAACCATTATTACATATTAAAGGAAACTGTGATGACAGTATCTTTTCAAAGGCAGAATATAATAAAGTGAAGTCACGAAGAAACACATGAAATTCTGGAATTGAGAAGTACAATAATCAAAATGTAAATTTTATTAACGGCTGCTCAACAGTATACTTAAACTGGCAGAACCAAGAATTAGGAAATGTGTATACAGATAGGTAAAAGATTACACAGTCCAGAGAACAGAGAAAAAAGTCGAAGAAACAAGAATAAAGTTAGAGAAATATGAGACACTATTAGGCATGAAAACACTCAGTGGGTTTAGAGGGGAACTCTCAGTCTGTTAAGGCAGCAGTCCCCAACTTTTTTGGCACCAGGGACATCTACGACAAACCCACAACTAACATCATACTCGATGGTTGAAAAAAAAAAAGTTGTGCTTTCCTACTGAGCTTAGAAACCAGCCAAGGATGTCTGAAGTCACCACTTCTACTCAACGTTTTGCTGGAGGTTCTAGGGCAGTCAGTCAAGAAGAAAAAATTAAATGACATCCAGGTTAGAAAAGAAGAAGTAAAATAACCTCTGTTTGCAAAGACGTGAACTTTTATATATAGAAAATCCAAAACAATTTATTAGAAAACTATTAGAACGAATAAAGGAGTTTAGCATGGTTGAAAAATAGAAGACCAGTGCACAAAAATCAATTGTATTTTTTCTTTCATAATAAACTTTTCAAAAATGAAGCTAAAAACTCCTTTTGCAAGTAGCTTCGAAAGGAACATTGCTATCACTGAATTAACAAAAATGTGCAAAACTTATACTCCCCAAACCACAAAAAGCTGAAAAGTTTTTAAGAATATCTAAATAACTGGAAAGAGATCTTATGCTCATGGACTGTAAGGCTTAATGTGAGATTTCAATGCTCCCCAAACTGATCTACAGGTTCAGCTCAATCTATCTCAGAATCCCCGATGACTTCTTTGTAGAAACTGACTAGGTGATTCTGAAATTTATATGGAATAGCAAGGATCCCAGAATAGCTAAATAATCTTGAAAAAGAAGAAAAGATTCCTGTTTTCAAAACATCCTACAAAGAAACAGTAATCATGACAGGGTGGTACTGCTGTAAAGATAGACATAGATCAGTGGAATAGAATTGAGAGTTCAGAAGTAAAAATGTGTCTATGGTTATTAACTCATTTTCTGCCATGGTGTCAAGGGCATTCAATGGAGGCAAGAAAATTCTTTTCAACAAATGGTTGAACTAGATGGTCACAAGCATAAGAACGAGTTGGACCCTACCTCACACTATATTTAAAAGCTAATTCAAAATGGGTTAGAGATCTAAATGTAAAATCTAAAAGCATAAAACTTTTATAAGGAAACATAGGGGCAAGGCTTCATAACCTCTGTTTAGCAATGGATTCTTAGATATAATATTAAAAGCATGAGCAACAAAAGAAAAAACAGGTAATTGGATATTATCAAAATTAAAATCTTTTGTGTTTCAAGTGACACTATCAAGAAAGTGAAAAGGCAGCTCACAGAATGAGACAAAATACTTACAAATCACATATCTCATGAAAGACATGTATCCAGAATATATGCAGACCTCTTATGATAAACGCTTAAAGCTAAAGAAACAAATTTAAAAACGGGCAAAGATCTCCTTAGACATTTCTCTAGGGAAGATATACAGATAGTCAATAAGCACATGAAAAAATTCTCGACATCATTATTGATTAGGGAAATTCAAATCAAAACCATAGTGAAATACTACTTCATATCCACCAGGTTTTCTAGAATCAAAAAGGTAGATAATAGACAAAAGTTCTCGAGGATGCGGAGAAATTTACTGCTGTGGTGTAAAATGGGGCAGTCTCTGGGGAAAACAGTTTTAGAGATTCCTTAATAAGTTAAACACAGAATTACCCTGTGAGCTAGGAATTCCACTCCTAGGTATATACCCAAAAGCTGTGAAAGCATATGTCCACACAAACGCTCATGGGGAAGAGGAAGAAGCCAGACACAAAAGACCATGTATTACATGATTCTGTTTATACGAAGTATGTAGAATAGGCAAATCTATGGGGAGAGAAAATAGCTTATTGGTTGCTCAGAGGTAGAGGGATGGGAATATAGGAAGGGAGGAATGGAAAGTCCTTGGGTTCTTTATGAAGTGATGAAAATAAATTTAACTGTGGTTATTGCTGCACACATCTGTGAATACACTAAACACCACTGAATTCTGCACTTTAAATGTGTGAGTTGTATGTCATGTTAATTTTATCTCAATAAAGTAGCTTTAAAAAACCAAATAACATGAAAAATGATATAACCAATTTTTTTTAAGTTACCAAATGCATTTCCTTTCTCTATATATGGTGCACTAGTGGCTTGGGGCCAAATATAAAATAAAATATGCTTGGCATGATGGAAATTGTGTTATATTGCTACATGAATTGTGGTTTATTATGTGACCTGGATTAGTGTAATCTGAGAGATATTTGTCGTTACGTTTTTCCAAGCAAACCTTGTTTACTCAAATGTGGAGGCAATTATTACTGCTTTTCTTCACTCCTGACTTTTTTGTAAGATCGTGTGTTCAAAAAGCTCTTTTGGGACAACTAAAATGTTAAATATTTTATGCTATATGATACTATTATCATTTTTGTTTGTTTGTTCGTTGTGAGATGCAGTTTGCACTGCTGCCCAGGCTGGAGTGCAATGGTGGGACCTCGGCTCACTGCAACCTGTGCCTCCCGGGGTCAAGCAATTCTCCTGCCTCAGCCTCCCCAAGTAGCTGGGATTACAAGCATGCACCACCACACCCTGATAATTTTTGAATTTTTAGTAGAGACAGGGTTTCACCACATTGGCCAGGCTGGTCTTGAACTCCTGACTTCAGGTGATCCGCCGCCCGCCTCAGCCTCGCACAGTGCTGGGATTACACGTGTGAGCCACCGCACCCAGCCTGTCGTTTATTTTTATTGTGTATGTTGTTGCATTTCAATATAATCATCATTTATAAAATGTCTCCCCCATTTCACATTTCATAAGAGTGAAGAGGTTTTTTTAGAAGAGATTTTCTAGAATAGAGAATGTGACATAATTTTGTTCTCTTTTGAAATTGGAAAAGTAAGGATTTTTATAAGATTTCTAGGCAGGGCAGAGAACTCAGTTGTGATTTAATTGGATTTACGGCATGGGGACTTGTTCTCAGAATCAAAGTGAAGGTGAGAACAACATACAATTGATGTGGACTTAGCATTTGGTGTTTGCCCAGAGAGATGAGAGAGCAGGGGGAAAGGAACGAGGTCCTCATTCAATAGTGATTAAGTGACGGAACATAGACCAGGGCTGGATGTGAAAGAATTAAGAGTTTGGACAACTGATTGGGAAATAGTGGTGTTCCTAAAGAATGGAAGTTTTGACGACATTGAGTGACAGTATGAAAACGGCTGAGTCAGAAAGATTGAGGGGTGGGGACGAGGCAGGGTAGGATGCTGGAATCTGCATTTTTAAGGTGAGAGTATCTCCAAGTGATAAGAAGATTGATGTTATGGCTGTGGAGTGGGTGAATAAAACAGAGTATAAGGAAGGTTTCTGAAACCAACAGGTCAAGGATCCCTGAGGTGTTGTTGGGAGCCATGTGAGAGCAATGCCATTTCCCACACCACAGCAGGTGTTCTCAAACCCAGAGCCCTGAACCAGAAGCACCTGCATCACCTGGGGACACGGTAGCAATACAAACTTCTGGATCCCATCTCAGACCTACTGAATCAGAAACTCTGTGGAGTGGGTCCTAGCAATAGTGTTTTACTGAGACCTGTGCAGACCTAGTGGAAGTTTACTGCTCATAGACCATCATCACTCAGGACAAAGACTCTTTCTCCCAGGTCCTTAGAAAAGCAATGGACATAAATGCTTTCTGTTAAATCCCATTGCTGAGGTCTGTGCAGAGTGAAAGAATTCTGAAACTTTTCAGCCATTTCCAGAGATGTGCATTTTGTGTGTAAAAGCATTTGTTTTATATTTACTTGAACTTGGCATTCATTTATCCACTGTGAGGTGGCCTTTTAAACCAAGGCCCAGGTTTCCAATTAAACCTGCCTCCTTCACCCCCATTGTTTTTGAGACAGAGTCTTGCTCTGTCACCCAGGCTGGAGTGCAGTAGCACGATCTCAGCTCACTGCAACCACTACCTCCTGGGTTCAAGCGATTCTCCTGCCTCAGCCTCCCAAGTAGCTGGGATTACAGGTGCACACCACCACACTCAGCTAATTTTTTTATTTTTAGTAGGGACAGGGTTTCACCGTGTTGGCCAGGCTGGTCTCAAATTCCTGACCTCAACTGATCCACCCACCTCAGCCTCCCAAAGTGCTGGGATTACAGGTGTGAGCCACCATGCCCAGCCCTTCACCCCAAATTCTGCTTGTTCATTGTGAATTAAAGCTGTCCACATCACTTTCCCCACTTGCTCAAGGGGAAGACAACAATTACCCTATCACCTGGCAGTCCTAGCCAGCAGGTATTACTCAGCTACCCTGGTCTATCTAAGAGGACAAGATTCTTCTAAGGATAAATGGTCTTGATTTCCTGGTCTTGACCTAAAGGGGAATTCTGGAATCGTCTGATCTACCTTTGGGAAATAAGAAGTGGCACTAGCTTACTCTATGGAACAGAAGATAACACAGCCTAGTCCACATGGTGGTTGGTAAACGTACAGACAGACGGGAACATACATACATACAGGGACTCTTATCAGGATCCGTATCACGACTCATGAAATCATCAGAGGCACCAAGCAAATAGACGGCACACCTGGAATAAGAAGAACATCAAAGGGCTTTGGAGACAATAAGGGAACTTCAAATGGTTTGCTTTCCTCTCTTCCCTCTCCTCCCGGCCCCCATACTCACATATGTACCAAGGTCCAAGCCCTATTCAGCAAAGCCCGTTACTCTTGGGTCCAGCTTTCAATGAACAAATGCAAACACAGGATGGGTATATTTCTCGCTCATTAGCCATCAGGCTCATGCTGCTTCGTGAGAAGTAACGACTGTCCCCTGTGATGACCGGTGGTCATGAGGACCTTATCTCTGCTCAGTGCCCTTCTCTCGTTCACCCCACTCCACATCGAAGCCGGAACATTTTCACTGAAGTTCAATCTGTTTGTGCCAAGGGCTGTTTCTCCTTTTCTCCTCAGTAGCTTCAGTATATTTCCACCTTGAGATGTCCTCAGTTATTAGAGGGCGACTTAGCAGTGCCCATGCTGTATTACCAGTCAAGGAGAACCTGCTCTTACAGAAAGCTGGGCCAGCAGAGCCACAGTAGCACCTTAAGGACAGCAGGCGGCGCTCCTGCCCCTCATAAAGTTACCCTGGAGGAACTGCGTAGGTACACTACTGAACAACTTCTTTTTTTTTTGCTTGTTGTTGTTGAGACAGAGTCCTGCTCTGTCGCCCAGCCTGGAGTGCAGTGGCGCGCGATCTCGGCTCACTGCAACCTCGCCTCCCAGGTTCAAGCGATTCTCTTGCTTCAGTCTCTCGAGTAGCTGGGATTACAGGCACACGCCACCATGCCAGGCTAATTTTTTTTGTATTTTTAGTAAAGACGGGAGTTCACTATGTTGACCAGGCTGGTTTCGAACCTCACGTGATCCGCCCATCTCGGCCTCCCAAAGTGCTGGGATTGTAGGCATGAACCACCAGGCTGAGGCTGTCTGGTGGCCCCAGCAGACACAGTGTGTGTGGACCTTGGACAGGGCCCTGGAACATGGTTTTGACCTGGTAGGGAAGGGCAGTCTCGGAACATAGCGTGAGTGTTAGCGTGGGGCAGGGCGGAGGCTGCGTGGGGGTGAGCCCTGAGGACTGTCCCCCTCCCAGCTCCTCAGAGAGCAACTGCCCTGTCCCTCCCCTCAGCCCTTTGTCCACCCTCCTGGAGGGAGGGTCCTGGTGCCGCCTGTGCCACACAGCGACTCCCACGCCTGCAGGTCCAGCTGGGGCAGGCAGGAGCTCCGAATCCCTGCCCTTTGTCCGCCTTTCCCAGCCACCTGTCACAAGCTGTCTCTGTGTCTGGTGTTGGTGTCTGCAGAAATTTTACAAAAACTATGAGGGAATAACTCCCTTGAGCTGTTTAAAATGCATCCCTAAGTCATTGACTCTCCTCACACAGAAAAGGAGGTTTACTTGTCTCCCGTTGAATCGAGACCGGCTAACATCTTGACCAACTGAATGCATCTGACTTAGTGCCATGCTGTTTTTCTGGGATCGGGCCTGATGAACTGGTATCTTTCACTTCCTCTCTATTGGATGGTGCTGCAACCTGAATATTTTTGTCCCTCTGAAATTCATATGTTAAAATCTTAAACCATTACTTGGTACTATAAGAGGTGGGAGCTTTTGGGAGGTAAGAAGCTCAGGAGGGTACAGGCTTTATGAGTAGCATTAGTGCCCTTATAGAAGATGCCCCAGAGTGCTCCCTCTCTGGTGAGAGGGCTCACTAGATGAGAATACAGTGAGAAGATGCCGTCTATGAATCAGAAAAGCGGCTGTCATGACAGCAAATCTCCTGGCACCTTGATTTAGACTTATCGGTCCGTGAGAAACACATTTCTGTTTTTATAAGCAGCTTGGTTTACGGCATTATTTCGCTAGCAGCCCAGACAGACTGAGAGCGCTGGTGACTTTGGAGCCCAGGCACCATGCTTGGAGGAAGCGTAAGTGTTGGACAGAGAGAGGAACTGAGCCCACCTACAAGGACTGGCTAGAGAATGCAAAACAACCTGCTTTCTGGGAAAACAAACAAACGAACAAAAAACTCTGACGTGCAGTGTTTTTAAGTTTCTATTCTTAAAATTCTTCCAGCTATGGATCATTTAACAATTATTTCACAAAATCTCCTCTCTCATGAGCCAGCATGATCTGACCCCAGCACATCACACAGTCTCTTCCCTCAGTCTTGCTGGAGCTCCCACCTGAGCCAGCACTGCCTGCCCCTGTGCAGGAGTGTCCCAGCCCTGAGATCTTCGGATACCAGCAGAACATCTCCTCTGATGCCCCTGGAGGGAGCCAGGCCCCAACTGCAAATGTGTGAGTGAAGACCTGATGGTGCTGTTTCAGTCCTCTAAATTTTGTGGTGGCTTTTTACAAAGCAGCAGGTCAACAGGGAGAGAAATTCTCACTGTCATGGACAGAAGTTGGACTTGTGCACTTTTTGTATGTAAACTTTTGCTTCTCTAAAATATCGATGGATTTTCTCACTTTATTTTCAAACTGTAACACAGAGCCCATTGTGGTGGGGGAATGGGATTGTGGACTTTTTCCAGTGACTGACTGATCCCCTGTCAACTGTTCTTAGTTTCAATTCTTCCTTGGGGAGTGGGGCGGTATGGAACCCAGGTATGGTGCCAACCTCCGCCCTCAGTGACAGATTCAGAGGAGGCCATGGGACTTGGGTGTTGGCTGGAACAATGGGAAGGAAGTAGGGATTTTCTCCAGGAGATCAGCTACGAAGGTCACAGAGTGATGACCATGATTCACATGGCTGTCACCTGGGGAGAGAACCCAAAGTAAGACCAAGAGAAATAAATGGGAAAAAGGTGAAGACAACAATATAACTTGTGCTTTGAGTCCTTAAATCAAGTATTTCCTGAAGCCAGAATTCCCCCTCAATTCCCTCAATTCCAAGATGTAGGAGTCAAAATGTTAACTCAGCTTGTCACGGTTTGACGTTTGAATTCAAGACCCAACTAAGATGTCTGAAAAACTTCAAAAATACCAAACTCAAGAGAACCTGAGGCAAAGATGGTGCAGTGCACAAGGACAGGAGATGAGAGCAGATGACAGGTGTACCGGGGGCAGTCTGGGCATCAGGCTCCCTGGTGATTCCCATGCACAGCCCCCGGGGGAGAACAGCCTTGTTGTTGCTGATCAGCAGGGAAGGAGGGATGGGTACATGAGGGGCTGGAAGAACAGCGGGTGAGTCAGCGACAGGGACCTTCATACTTGATATTCAGAGCTGGAGGAATTCCAGGTGGTGGCAGGAGTTAGTGTGTGGCCATGTGGTGGAGAGCTGGGACAAAGAGGACGGGGAGTCACTGTCATCCAGGAGGACAAAGCACTGAAATGTTGGGAGGGTGATCTGCCAGGAAATATTAGAGTGGACTCTTTCCCTTAGTTTTTTTTTATGAGTTATTTAGCTTTTAGTGGCAAAGGAAGAAATACACAACTTCAAAAAAGGAAACAAGAACTTTTCTCATCTCTTACATTCTGGTTTTATTTGTAAGCAGAGTTCAGAACAAACAGAGATACAGAAAAAAACAACTCTGTACTTTTCTTGTAAAAGAAAAATTTCACCAAGACTTTCAAGAAATGTCAAGGCAACGTTTATTGAAGACTGTTGCAATAGGAGTCAAAACGCTGTAATAGGAAGAGCCGTTGGACTCAACTTACCTCAAGCCAAAGGCAGGAGAATTTAAGCCTCGAGGGGAGCTAGCAGGGTAGTTCTGGAGGTCGTTAGGAGGGAAGTTGGCTAGTGTGATTGGGCCATCTGTGTTTGTTAATTTGTGCTTGTTGGAGTAAGTCTCCTATCCTCCCACAGAGACAGGGCTGCTGCCCTCCTGGGTAATCACATTTATAGGGATGAGGCATCTGATTTATTGTTCCACCACACGAGTGGTTCAAGGTAGAAAATCTCTTGTATGTCATCGGTGAACGTAGAGTGTTTGTGCCTCTCAGTGAACAGTTCTGGGTCTTACTTGAGGCCGAGCAAGTTGCCCTGGTTGTTTGGGGACCCTCACACCTCTCCCTGAATTCTCCGTCCCTAGAGTTTGCAGCAGTCTTCGCCCACCTTAGACTGCAGTAGCAGAAGCCACATGTGGAGCTCCCAGTGTGCCTTTATTCACACAGAGGAGCAGGGAGGCTCCGTCCTCATCTGCCCCTTTCCCTTGAGTTGATGGATGCTTCTCAGCACATCATCCTGATACTCCATCCTTCTCTCTGGCAAAATCCATTCCTCTAAACTCAGTGGAGGTCGACCTGACCCTGCATATTTCTTGCCCTGATATTATTCTCTCCACCGAACATTGTACTCTACCCCTTCTTTTAATCTACCCACCTTTTAAATACCTCTGTGTTTCACCATGAAGTCTTTTCTTGCACTCAAAACCAAAATAGTCTATTTGTTTCTTCTAAACTCCTATTGCTTCGTGAAGCCACATTTTCCCAAGGATGTGTTTCTATAAATCAGCCTTCAATGTTTTTAATTGGCTTTTTTTCCCATGCTGTCACAGAAACTTGATATATGGACTGCTTTGTGGCTGTAGTTTTCATTTTTTCCTATGCAGTTTAGTAATAATAGTCTAATTTTATTTCATTATGTGATATTTGATATAATTAATTAATTTTATCATAATTAATTTATTGATCCCTTACTATGTGCTAGGCAGTCATCTGGACACTGTGGTACAATAATGAGCAAAACATGCAACTTCTCTTCTAGAGTAGGGAGGGAAATGTTGCAGAGAATGAGTGAAATGTACAGAATGTGAGACCGTTACAACTCTACAGTTAGAAATAAAGAGAACAAGTGGGATGGAGATTGCCCAGGAAAGTTGCTGCAGTTTAAAATTGAGAAATCATGAAAGACCTCAGTGACAAAGTGAAATTTTAGAGGAGACCCCAGGTCTGGGAAATGAGCCAGGTGTACTTCTGGGTGAAATGCAGATGCTCCCAGGTGGAGTCAGCCTGGCCCAGCCCACACTTTGGAAAAATATGGAACGTTAGTTCAGGGACCTCAGGACTTTGAAGCAGTGGCAGTTACTAGAAACCAAGGAAGGCTCCTGGCCTTCACAATCTGAGGTTCTGTGTGTGTCCTTCACCATCTAAACAAGGGGAAGGGTGGGATCGTTTGTCTGTCAGAATGCCTGTGTCCTCCTTGGGATATGTGTTGGGGTCCCGGGCCGTGCAGTGTTTCAGTGAGGTGCCTGGACATCTGAACTGCCTCTTCAGACAGGCAGAGCCTCCGTCTGGGGCTGAGACCTCCTCAGAATCTCATGGGGTGTATGTGGGAAACACCTGCTCCCTTCTCCTGGGCTCTGGGTGTTTGTGATTGGTGTTGGTGGTCACAGCAGTGCCCTTGAGATGTTTTGGTCAAGAATGGTGAAAACCCACTTGAAATGCTGTCCCTTTCTTTGAAGTCTGCAGTCTCTCTGTCCCACCCAAACTGTTGTGTCATTTTACCAGTGACCACCTAAGAGTAGCTATGGCTTGAATATAGGTTTTGGTATGTTGTGTTTCTAATTTCATTTGTTTCAAGCCATCTTTAAATTTCCTTATTTTTTTTATTGACCCATTGGTCATTCAGGAACATGTTGTTTAATTCCATGTGTCTGTACGGTTTCCAAAGTTCCTCTTATCATTGATTTCAAATTGTATTCCACTGTGGTCAGAATAATACTTGATATAATTTTGACACACTTGATATAGTTTTGACTTAAAAATTTGTTGAGAGTTGTTTTGTGGACTAACATATGATCTGTTCTGAAGAATGTTCCATGTGCTGATGAGAAGAATATATTCGGCATCAGTTGGATGAAATATGCTGTAATTGTCAGTTAGGTCCATTTGGGCTAGAATGTAGTTTAACTCTGATGTTTGGTTTTGTTAATTTTCTGTTTAAATGATCAGTTCTTTATTGAAAGTGAGTTGTTGAAGTTTTCTACTATTTTTGTATCGCAGCTAATCTCTTTAGATCCATTAATATTTGCATTTGAATGCTCTTTGAATTTTTATATACTTTTGCTAAATTGACCGCTATATCATTGTGTAATGACCTTGTTTGCCTCTTTTTGTAATTTTTGACTCGAATTCTATTTTGTCTGATGGAAATATGGCTACTGTTGCTCTCTTTTGGTTTCCATTTGCATGGAATATCTTTTTTTATCCCTTCACTTTCAATCTATGTGTGTCTTTATAGACGAAGTAATTTTCTTGTAGGGAGCATATAGTTGGATTTTGATTTTCAATCCATTCAGCCAATGTATGTCTATAAATTGAAGAATTTACTTTATACTTAATGTTATTATTGACAGGTAAGAACTTACTATTACCATTTTGTTACTTATTTTCTGGTTGTTTTGTAACTCATCTCTTCCTTTTCTTTCTTCTTTTATTACTTTCCTCCTTAGGGGTTAAATGATTTTCTCTGGTAGTGCTTTAATTCTTTGCTTTTAAAAAAGTGTATGCATGGCTGGGCACGGTGGCTCATGCCTGTAACCCCAGCACTTTGGGAGGCTGAGGTGGGCGGATCATGAGGTCAGGAGATCGAGACCATCCTGGCTAACCCGGTGATACCCTGTCTCTAGTAAAAATACAAAAACTTAGCCAGGGGTGGTGGCTGACGCCTGTAGTCCCAGCTACTTGGGAGGCTGAGGCAGGAGAATGGCCTGAACCCAGGAGGCGGAGCTTGCAGTGAGCTGAGTTCGCGCCACTGCACTCCAGCCTGGGTGACAGAGCGAGACTCTATCTCAAAAAAAAAAAAAAAAAAAAAAGTGTATGCATTACAGGTTTTTGCTCTGGGGTTACTATGAAGATTATAAAATGTTTATAAGAAGTTATTTTCAACAAATGATAACTTAACTTTGATCACAAAGAAAGTAGAAGAAATTAACAAAGAGAGAAAAACCTAAAAAACTCTATACTTTAACTCCCTGCCCCGCAACATTTAGACTTTTTTGGTCTCAATGTACATCTTTTTATATTGCCTATCTCTTAACAAATTCTTTTATTTATTATTTTTGATAGATTTGCCTTTAAGTATTCATACTAGAGATATGAGAGATCTACATACCACAATTATAGTATTAGAGTATTCTAAAATTGTCTGTGTACTTACTTTTACCAATTAGTTTTATACCTTCAGATGTTTTCTTATTGCATGTTGGCATCATTTTCTTAAAGACTAAAGAATTTCCTTTCATAATTTTGTGTTAAGACAGACAGGTCTGGTAATGAATTTCCTCAGTTTTTGTTTGTCAGGCACAACCTTTATTTCTACTCAATATATGAAAGATAGCTTTGCTGGGTACACTATTCTTGGTGGGAAGATTATCCCTCAGCCTGTCCCCCAGCACTTTGAGCATATCATCCCTCTCCTTGTTGGTCTCTAGGATTTCCAGTGAGAAGTTTCTAGCCAGATGAATTGGAGCCTCTTTATGTTTAATTTGCTTCTTTCTTCTTGCTGCTTTTAGAATCCTCTCTTTATCCTTTGAGAGTTTAATGATCATATGCCTTATGATAGTCTTTTTTGTGTTGAATCTGTTTGATGATCTTCAACCTTCCTGTATCTAGATATTTATATGTTTCTCTATATTTGGAAAGTTTTCTATTATTATTTATTTAAGCTTTGTAGCCCTTGCCCTCTCTCAGCTCCCTTTTGAAGGTCAATGACTTTTAGATTTGTTCTTTTGAGGTATTTTCTATATTTAATAGGTATTCTTCATTCTTTTCATTCTTTTTCCCTTTTTTCTCCTCTTACTTTGTATTTCAAATAGCCTGCATTTGAGCTTACTGATTTTTTTTTTTACTTGATTAATTCTGTTATTAAGAGTCTGATAGTTTTCTGCTAGGCAGTTTATTTTCTCAGTTCCAGGATTTCTATTTGATTTTTAGAAAATGATTTTGATATACTTGCTAAATTTTTCTGATAAATTTCTGAATTACTTTTCTGCGTCATTGCAAAGTTTGCTGAATTTCCTAAAAACTGCTGTTTTGAATTATTGAACATTGCCATATTCTTAGGATTGGTCACCAGCTCCTTTGTCCATTGGCGGAGGTCATCTTTTTCTGTTTGCTGTTGTTTCTTATGCAACATCAGGTATACTGAAGACTAAAGGATGGGCTGCCATGTACCAGGCCTCCATTTCTTCATCTCTCAAATCTAGATAATTGTCTCTCTCCTATCTCATGTGTGGTAGGGAAAGCATTTGGTGTGATGCCTAACGCAATGGGGGCAATGAATGTATATTAACCAATATTGCCATATTTCCTTGATCCTAAGATGGTAGCTGTCTTATATTATTTTTTTGTTTCTGTAACTGAATACCTAAGACTGGGTAACTTACAAAGAAAATACATTTCTTTGTTACAACTCTGAAGGCTGGGAAGTCTGAGGTTTAGAGGCTGCCTCTGGTGAGGGTGTTCTTGCTGATAAGGAATCACTGCAGTCCTCAGTGGTGCCGGGTATCACATGGTGAGATGGGACACACTGAGAGGAACTGGCTTTTACAACAGACTCACAGCAGACTCACTCTTGTGACAATCTACTAACATGTTAATTCATGAATGGGTTAATCCATTCGGGGGCATAGAGCCCTGAAGACCTCATCACCTCTTAAAGACCCCACGTTTTAATAGTGTTATATTGAGGATTAAGTTTCAACATGACCTTTTGGAGGACATACTCAAATTACAGTAATACCAATTACATAATTATAGAAGTTTATCGAAGTAAATCAAAGCAAAACCACTCTCAGATTACATTTACACATAGATGTAAGATGCATCAAAAGTTTTAGAAGCAAGGCTGGGTGTGGTGGCTGGAACCTGTAATCCCAGCCCTTTGGGAGGCCAAGGCGGGTGGATCACCAGATACCAGCCTGGACAACATGGTGAAACCCTGTTACTACTAAAAGTATAAAAAATTAGCTGGGTGTGGTTGCATATGCCTGTAGTCTCAGCTACCTGGGAGGCCAAGGCATGAGAATCGCTTGAACCTGAGAGGCAGAGGTTGCAGCTGGCTGATATCACACCACTGTACTCCAGCCTGGGTAACAGAGTGAGACTCTGTCAAAAAAAAAAAAAGAAAAGAAAAAAAACCCAACAAGAGTTTCACTCATTTAATCTGTGAAAAACATGATATAGAATATGATAGAACTAGGATATTATTAAAGTCCTTCTAAAGAACTGGAACAAGATTGAAATACAGAGAAGACTTAGAAGATTGCTCAGTAAAACTGAAGGTCTGTTGTAATGGTTAATTTTATGTGTCAACTTGGCTGGTTTGCAGTAGACAAGATATTTGGTCAAACATTCTGGTTATTTATGTAAGGGTGTCTAATTGAATGTGATTAACGTTTAAGTTGGTAGACTTTCAGTGAATTAAATTGTCTTGCATAATGTAGGTGGTCCTCATCCAATCAGCTAAAGGCTTGAATAGGGAAAAGATTGACCTTCCCTGGGCAAGAAAGAATTCTGCCAGCAGACAGGCTCTAGACTTGAACTGCAACTTTGACTCTTCCCTGGGTCTCCAGCTTGATGGTCCATCCTGGAGATTTTTGACTTGCTAGCTCCTTAGTCACATGAGGCATTTACTTAAAACAAATCTCTCTATACATACACATCCTTTTTGGTTCTGTTTCTCTGGAGATCCTGGACCAAGACATACAGTTTAGGTAGACACTTTATTTGTGTGATCACCTGAATTTTCTGCAGCAGAGAACAGGAAAATCTGCAATTAGACTGACTGGGGTTGGGACATGAGAATGAGGATGTGTGGGATGGAAAGATGAGGAGATACATGCAGGACATGGTTAAAATGAGAGTGAAGTGCCTTTTATCAGACCGTTTTGTTTAGGTCCATGCTGAGCCAAGAATTTCCATTAACAGTTAGAAAAAGCTTCCCATTGCCTGAAGGAAGGGTGAGGAACATCTTCTGTCTATCTTTGTTTTTGCATAACTTGCTGTCCTCCTGACCAGAGACTTGATGCTCAATTTAATAGCTTTGGGCCCGAGGAAACACTTATTTTGTTTCTTACTGTAAGTTTTACTCAGGATAGTAGAGAGTAGGGTATTCTCCCCCATGACCTTGGAGTCCTACTCCATGGAAGTTATTCATATCCCCTGATCACTGTGCTAATATAAGACAAGAGTCTTAGCTTCAAGGGAAAAGTGGACATTGAAGAGATCTGCCTGGAAAACCCAGGGTTCTTTATACTGTAGCTGCTCAGAATGGAGCAGCAGAGCCTCTAACAAACTCCCACATTGTAGCTGATGTTTACATAAAGGCTGATGAGGAACAGGAGGTGCTATTCAAGTTTCTTATAAAAAAAAGAACCCATTGGCCCAGCACAGTGGCTCATGCCTGTAATCCCAGCACTTTGGGAGGCCAAGGTGGGGAGATCATTCAAGGTTAGGAGTTCGAGACCAACCTGGGCAACATGGTGAAACCCTGTCTCTACAAAAAATACAAACCATTAGCAGGGTGTGGTGGCACATGCCTGTAGTCCCAGCTACTCAAGAGGCTGAGGTGTGAGGATCATTTGAGCACAGGAGGTCAAGGCTGCAGTGAGCCGAGATAGCACCACTGTACTCCAGCTTGGATGGCTAAGTGACACACTGTCTCAAACAACAACAACAACAGAAAACCCAATTATATTCATTTTTGCTATTTTGTTATTGCTGTATGATGCTCAAATTGTGCATCGTTGGAATGCAAAGACCAGTTAACTTAATGTAGATCAGAATTCTCTGTACAAAGGAACCATATAAACCACCATGTAACAAAGCAAAAGGAAAAAAAAGGAAAAAGAAAAGAAAACTAAAAAGGTCAAACACACTAAGTTTACTGCTTGAACTTTATTTTGGAGAGAGAAATTTAGAAAGACACAAGGTACACAGAGTAAAATGTTTTTCTTTTTTCAGGACCTTGGATTGAATCTTGCACTGCTTTGGTTTCTGTCTAGGAAGCTCAGCGACAGCAGAGTCTGTAGCGGCGGGTATTGATATAGCACCTCCCGGAGTAGGACTCAATGGCAGCACAAAGGCCGGTTCGGCAATAGCACGTGGATCTCGCCTGAGAATCTGTGGAAAAAAGAGAGGGTCAGGCACAGTGAGGGAGGTGGGAAAAAGGACAGGCCCAGGCAGACTAACTGAGATAGTCTAAGTAAGAGACACTGTATCAGTCATGTTAGGATGGAGAAAATTCATGTCTTTGTCGTAAATGACAAGAAATCTTACTAGCTATGTGTTAGCCATGCAAGATCATAGTTTTTTTCCCCATTTGAGTCTATCCAGGACATATTTATTACCCTGGTCCAACAATATACCTCTCAACCTCAGGTTACTTACTCTTCATTCTGCTTAATCCACACCCCTAATCTTGACCTCCGTGTATAATTTCCATGTCCTAACAAGGCTCCCTAAAGCAACTGGATCAGTTTCTGAAATGCTGCATTGTGCTAGCTCGTGTCATGGACTCAAATACTTCGGTGCTCAAGGAGTCTTTGAAGACCTTCCAAATTCAAATTCTTCATTCTCTGTCTCTCCCTTTTTTTTTTTTTTAACATTTTACATATTTATTGTTTTAATCGACAAACAATAATTGTGTATATGTAGGAGACACAATATGATGTTTGGATCTAAGTATGTATTGTAGAAAGATTTAATCAAGCCTATTAACCTACATCGAAACACACCTACAGGTTCCTCTCTAGGTTCTAAAAGATTTTCTAATGGACAAAGTAAAACATTCTGTGCATAACTAAGTCTACCAATTTAGACCTACAGAGAACTAGTCAGTGTAGCTCTTCCTATCTTAAAAGTAGCAAATTTCACAGAAATATCTTGGAACTAAAAGTCTTAGAAAAAAGAAAATCTTTTAGATTTATTTGGTTGTCACTGATTAATTTATAGACGAGAAAATCAAGGTCCAGGAAGATTAAGTCAAGTCACTCAAGTGAGGTAGATCTTTCCACACTTGACTTCAGATCCTTTCTCCAATCCTTTTGTTCTAGATTTTGCAGATCTGCAAGATTGATGTCTCCTACCTGAGGCTCTAAGAGTAGAGAGTCCATTTCCTGCAAAGGAGACAGCAAGGTCCTGGTTGTCTTCCCCAGACTGCTTCTGGGTCGCAGCCTCATCAGCTCTTTCCTGGAGTGACTCAGCCTGGGCCTGCAGGGCCACCAGGAGAATGGCAGCAAAGATGGCGATGGTCCTCATGGCTGGGGTCACCTGGAGGAGGGAGAGCAGGAGTGGATATGTGGGGAGTGAGGAGTCAGCCTGGATTTATAGCTCTGCTGGGAGAAGACCTGAGACAGAAGCTGCAGTGAGAGGAGGTGGGCATGTGACTGGGAGGGGAAGGGCTGCCTTTGCCCTCACGATCCCTTTGATGCTCCTCTCTCTCCCAGCTTTCATCACAGCGTGAGTCTGTATGCTTAATGCCTCTTCTTGATCCAAGCTGTTGATGATGATAAGGACATTACTATCCTGTTCTGTTTCCCATCTGCTTGAGTATTTACTTTTATATATTCAAAAAAGAAAAACAACAGCGCTTTCATTCAATAAGTTTGGGGATCAAATGCCTCTTGTTTTCTGAAGATGTTCCCTGGTACTCTCTGGATGACTCTCTGGGGTCAGACCTGGGACCCAGTGGAGTAGAAAGTTAATTCATTGCAGGATTCAGGAATATTACTAACCTCATGTAGAAGGCTTTTGAGATCTTGAGGTGAGTAGTCTCCTGCTGGGACCAGTATGGAGAACAATGACCTTATCAGGCTATAGGGGAAATGAGTTCAGTAAAATAGTAGGCCAAGTTTATCAGATTAAAATCAAAATTCTGATTTAGTTCAAGAACTTGGTGTGATCTGAATGCATCACATAAAATGCGTAGCAGGTACTTCTCTCCACTTTGAGGAATATCAAAGTAATTTAGGTGCCTACAGCCCCTTTCCAAGTTTTTTTTTTTTTTTTTTTTTTTTAGTTTAGAAAATTGTAAATCATGCACAAGGAACAGCATTCAAAAGGCAGAAGTAATGAGCTCTCATTTCTATCCCCAGGCCTTCAGTTCTGTCCCAGGAAACCATCACTATTAACAGTACACATAGTATTCTGCACTTTGCTTTTTTCACCTGTAACATGGGCACTTTGTATATCAAAACACATGGAATGCTATTATAATTTTTAATAGCCTTATACTATCCCAGGGTTTGTATATGCCATCACTTATTTTTTTGTACTGATAAAATATTATAAAATTATTACAATTTTGTTATTCTTAAACTTTTGCAGTAATAAGTAAAGTTACAGTGATTATCTTGTATATATGTTCTCTTACTCATATGGATAAACTTATAGAAATAGAATTGCTGTGTCAAAGAATGCATCTTAAGCCAACATAGTGGCACATGCCTGTATTTCTAGCTATTTGAGAGGCTGAGGTGGGAGGATCATTGGAGACCAGGATTTCGATACCAGCCTGACAACATAGTGAGATCTCTTTCTCAAAAAAAAAAAAAAAAAAAGAGAGAGACTATATCTTACACATTTTTTAAGATATTACTACGTATTTCCACAATATTACCATATTTGATCCAAATCCTTTGGTGCTCAGTGAGCCCTTGGAGAGCCTCTACATTTGAATTACTCATTTAATTTTTTTCAAATTTATTTATTTTTCATGGAAAAATAATTTTGCATGTATGTATAGGGTATGATGTGATGTTTGGACTGATATCCACATGGCAGAAACATATAAGCTAATTAAGATAGCCATCACCTCACCAACTTAATTTTTTAAGGAGAATTACAAATAGATTCCTTTAGCAGTTCGAAAGAGACATCACTATTAACTGTGGTCACTATGCAGTGCCATAGATCACTAAGACTCTCCAGCATAAGTGAAATTTTGTTCTCTTGGCTCAACATCTTCTCTTTTCCTATCCCTCCCTCTCACCCACCTCCAGCTTCTGATAACCACATTTGTACTCTAGTTCCATAAAATCCACATTTTAACATTCCATATATAAGTGATATCATATAGTATTTGTCTTCCTGTGCCTGGTTTATTTCATTTAGCACATTGTCCTCTGGTTCCATCCATGTTGTCATGAATGAAGAATGTCCTTCTTTTTTTTTTTTTTCTTTTGAGACGGAGTCTTGCTCTGTCTCCCAGGCTGGAGTGCAGTGGTGCGATTCCGGCTCACTGCAACCTCCGCCTCCCAGATTCATGCCATTCTCGTGCCTCAGCCTCCCGAGTAGCTGGGACTACAGGCGCCTACCACCACGCCCGGCTAATTTTTTTGTATTTTTATTAGAGACTGTGTTTCACTGTGTTAGCGAGGATTATCTCGATCTGATCTCGTGATCCTCCCACCTCGGCCACCCAAAGTGCTGGGATTACAGACTTGAGCCACCGCGCCCGGCCAATTTCCTTCTTTTTTGAGGCAATATAGTATACCCTCTTGCATATATACCACATTTTCTTTATTCATTCATCCACTGATGAATATTTAGGCTGATTCCATATCTTGCTTATTTTGAATAATGCTGAAATGGACATGGAAGTGCAGATTCTTCTTTGATACAGTGATTTCAATTTCTTGGGAGATATACCCAGAAGTGGGATTGCTGGGTCATATGGTAATTCTATATTTAGTGCTTTGAGGAACCTCCACACTATTTTCCAGAATGGCTGCACTAATTTACATTTTTACCCGTGGCCTACAAAGGTCCCCTTTTTTTATATCCTCACTGACACGTATTGTTTGTCTATTTGTTAAAAGCCATTCTAACAGATGATTACCTCTTGGTGATTTTAATTTGCATTTCCCTGATAATTAGTGATGTTGAGTATGTTTTTCATGTATCTGTGGGCCAGGTTTATTGTCCTTTTTTAAATTGAGATCTTTGTTTTCGTCTTATTGAGTGTTGGAATTCCTTATATATTTGGGATATTAGCCCCTTATCAGATATATGGTTTGCAAACACTTTCTCCTAGTCCCTGGATCATCTTTTCACTTTGCTTCCTTTCTGTGCAGAAGTTTTTTAGTTGATGTAACCTCCTTGGTCTATTTTTGCTTTTGTTGTCTTTGCTTTTGGAGTCCTGTCGTAGAAATAATTGCCCAGATAAATGTCATAAAGATTTCCCTCTACGTTTTCTTCTAGTAGATTTACGAATTCGCTTCTCTTATGTAAGTCTTTAATCCATTTTGAGTTGATTTTTGTGTATAGTGTGGGATAAGTGTCCAATTTCATTCTTCTGCTTGTGGATATCTAGTTTTCCTTACATCTTTTATTGAAGAGACTGTCCTTTCCCCATTGTGTGTTCTTGGCATCTTTGTTGAAGATCAAGTAATCATAAATACCTGGGTGTAGTTTTGGACTTTCTACTCCTTTCCTTTGGTTATTGTGTCTGCTTTTACACCAGACCATGCTGTTTTGCTTACAATAACTTTATGACATATTTTAAAATCAGAGAGCATGATGCCTCTACCTTTGTCATTTTTGCTCAAGATTCCTTTGGCTATTCGGGGTCATTTCTGATTTCATGCCAATTTCAGTATTTTTTTAATTCCTGTGAAAAATTGCATTGGAATTTTGATGGGGATCTACAGATCACTTTGGGTAGTACAGACATTTTAAGAATATTAATTCTTCCAATCCATGAACTCAAGCTATCTTTCCATTTATTTGTGTCTTCTTCAGTTTTATTCATCAATATTTATAGTTTTCAGTGTACAGATCTTTCACTTTTTTTGATTAAAATTACTTCTAAGAATTTTATTTTTGAGTGCTATTATAAATGAGATTGTGTGGGCTTCTAAACCTTTGTGCCAGTCCAAACTCCTGTCTTTATTCTTAGTGACTCCAACAAAATTAGAAAGTGTCAAGTCATGCTATTGCCTTCAGAGAGCGGGAGAGAAGCCAGACCTTTAGATACAGTGGAGAGGTTGGGGTGTTTGATATGTGTTTCAGTTTTTTCTTTCTTTGCAGAGAAACTAATAGAGTGTATCTCCCACTTATTCTGCCTTATGAAAATGAGAGGATCTGAATCGAATCTGTAATATCTATAATATTTATTTGAATTCGTGAATTAACGAGGAGACTGGGAGGGACTAATTTCCTGCATCTGTGATTCCAGGTTTCATGGCCCTTCTTTTGCCCTGGTGGCCATGTAGCACCAGGTTTTAAACCATCTGTATTTGTACTGCTTCTCTATTTCTCACTGGACATTGCTGAGTTTGCAGATAGCGTTCCACGATTGTTTCCTAGCCTACATCTCTCTGGCATTGTCTCTCTGAATCTCTAGCAATGACTGAAGAAACAATTTGGGACGTTTTTATTCCAGTTCTAACGTTTCTCCATGAATTCTGTCATGTGTTTGATCACCGAGAGTCCTTATTAATTGGAGAAATTGATATCTTCAGTCTCTTCATCATTCTCTGATCCCAAAATTAATTGGGTGAGCAGAAAATCTGGAAAGAGAAATGGGTGGTTTAAAAACCACTGGCCAGGCCCTGTGGTGCGACAGGCAGAGCTGAGCACTGGCCAAGCCAGAAGATGCCCGGTGGCCCGTCATCCTAGGACCAGGCCCCCGTCGGCAGCCCGCTGCTCAGCCTTAGACACAACTCTGTTGCCGATCAAGTTTCTCATTACCTCTGGCAGAAGTATTTCTAGAGCACTCCACTGGGCTGGGCGCAGTGGCTTATGCCTGTAATCCCAGCACTTTGGGAGGCCAAGGTGGGCAGATCATTTGAAGTTAGGAGGTCGAGACCAGCCTTGCCAACATGGTGAAACTCCGTCTCTACTAAAAATACAAAAATTATCTGGATGTGGCAGTGGGTGCCTATAGTCCCAGGTACTCTGGAGGCTGAGACACGAGAATCTCTTGAACCTGGATGGCAGAGGTTGCAGTGAGTTGAGATTGTGCCACTGCACTCTAGCCTGGGCAACAAAGTGAGACTCTATCTCCCCCCGCCCAAAAAAAAAAAAAAGGAAGAAAGAAAAAGAAAACTCCACTGACATTACAGAAAATAATTTTAGTTTCTTAATGTGTTTGTAAATAATCATTTAGAATAAAATGCTTCTCCTCTTCCTTTTTTTCTTTAACTGTAGCAAAGTGCCCGTTATCTATTGTCCTCTTGACTTCAAACCTGCTGTCATTTAAAATAAAGCCTGAAAAACTATTTTTCTTGTCCTTTATTCTGAGTCCAATCTTGCCTCTCCTATACTCGGGGCTGGGACAAAAACAGGATTTCCATCCATAATATGGACATTCACTCTTAATTTCCATCCATAATATGGACGTTCACTCTTAATTTCCATCCATAATATGGACATTCACTCTTAATTTCCATCCATAATATGGACATTCACTCTTAATTTCCATCCATAATATGGACATTCACTCTTAATTTCCATCCATAATATGGACATTCACTCTTAATTTCCATCCATAATATGGACATTCACTCTTAATTTCCATCCATAATATGGACATTCACTCTTAATTTCCATCCATAATATGGACATTCACTCTTAATTTCCATCCATAATATGGACATTCACTCTTAATTTCCATCCATAATATGGACATTCACTCTTAATTTCCATCCATAATATGGACATTCACTCTTAATTTCCATCCATAATATGGACATTCACTCTTAATTTCCATCCATAATATGGACATTCACTCTTAATTTCCATCCATAATATGGACATTCACTCTTAATTTCCATCCATAATATGGACATTCACTCTTAATTTCCATCCATAATATGGACGTTCACTCTTAATTTCCATCCATAATATGGACATTCACTCTTAATTTCCATCCATAATATGGACATTCACTCTTAATTTCCATCCATAATATGGACATTCACTCTTAATTTCCATCCATAATATGGACATTCACTCTTAGAAGGCATGTACTCCCTGGGCAGTGATTTAATTATTTAACGTAAAAAATTAATTTAACTGTGCTGAAAAGTAAAGGGCTAGGGAATTGGCCTGAAAGAAAATACTTCGGATAGCAACAGAGTCTTGTTTTATAATAGAGGTTTTGTATTCCAGGGGACAAAAACTGCTTAGATGTGTGTTTATTACTCGTAACAGTCAAGCAGATGGGAGACAGGGAGAGTGATAGGGGCCTTCACGAACATGAAGAGCAGGTGTTTCAGTGCAGCTGCTGGATTGGAGAATCATCAAAGGTCTGAACTATCAACCCAAAGGATGCCTCTACCCCACAGCCACACAGGTTTGGGGTAGCTCATTGCCCTGGGATGCTGCTTCCTCCAGATAGCAGAGAGCTGGGATCTTTTTACTCCCCTTGGTCCTCAGGCTCCTTCGGTCCCTTGAGAGACATTGAACTCTAGGGGGCTCACAGCCCTGAGGACCCTTATCCTTCTCTGGAGCCTCTTGGAGAAAGCTCACCAGGTCCTAGCCTTGAAGCAGCCTGGGACAGAGGACCCAGATGTAGCTGTCGGCTTTGCAGGAATGAAAACTGCATTATGGGCTTCGGGTAAGACAGCAGGCCAATGTGCTGTCTGTTGGGAGCTGCAGTCTCAGTGGTGCCATCAACTAGCCGTGGGATCATTAGTGAAGGACTTCACCTATCATGGCCTCTGTCTTTCAACTCTAAATTGGGGGCAATAGAGTCTCTCCAAGGGGTCTTGGGTGCAAGGCCTTGAAAGCCTTGAAAGATTAATGTATGCAGTTCAACCCACAGGCACGAGCAGACAACTAGGCAACAAATAACAGCCACTTAAAGCTTTCTTAGCCTAAGCTGCTTTCAGAAACAGCGTGCCAAAGTTTCTCCAGGCTCTACAGTGCCTTTGAATATCAAATTTTTAACCCCAAAGTCCATGTAATTCATTCAGGCAACCACCCAATATTATTCAAATTTCATGTAATTCATTCAGGCAATCACCCAATATTATTGAAATTTTAATATTCTCTTAGAATACTCATTCTCCATGTAATCTTTTCCAAATGTATAGTGCCAAATGCTGTCAATTTCGGAATGATTCCTGCATTTATATCTTCAGCTCCAACCACCCAGCTGAACTCTAGACTCCAGAACACATTTCCTGACGTGTCTGCTAGAATCTCCAGCAGATATCTCACCCCTAGTGTCCAAAACTAAACTCTTCACTGTACATCTCCCCAGCTTGCAGGCACCACACGCACATACAGGTATTGTCATTTCAGAAAATGGCACCAGTGTCCCTGCAGTTGTTCAAGGCAAAAAATAAAAATATTCTTCAGATATCCTAATATTCCATATTCTTACATCAGCAACTGCTGTTGCCGCTGTACCTTCAACATAAATTTTGAATGGGGCCATTTCTTATCCCCTGCACTGCCAGGCACCCTGGTGCAATATACACTGGCTCCTCATCTGGGCTTCCACAGCCCCCTTGTAACTGAGCTCCGGCTGATACTGGGCTCTGTGCTGCCTCTGAGCACCCCTTTTCCAGAGCTGGTCAATACCCCTGTCTAGCAGGGCTCTTTCCCAGCCATTTTCAAGATGCAACACCCAGGTACTAAGTCCTGACAGGCACTAATCTCCACGGTTCTCCGGGAATGAACAAATAACGGGAATAACCACACATATCCCATGTATCCACAAAAGTAGTGCCTCTTTTTTAAAGAGGATGGGTAACTCATTGCCCTTTCTTAAAGAAGCACTACGTTTGTGGATACATGTGGATACATAGGATGTCCCCACGCTGTGCTCTTGCAATTGGTGTCCAGCAGTGAACAAGTGAGGAAGGTTCATCCAATAGTGCAAAACTGGGCTGTAGGTGCCCACCAGGAGGAGCCGGAGGTCCTCATGTTCATGAAGGCACTTATCTCTCTCCCTGTCTCCCATATGCTTGACTGTTACCAGCAGTAAATATGGTCATGTCTAAGCATCATTTGTCCCTTGGAATATCCTAGAATACAAAACCTCTATTATAAAACCAGATTCTGTTGCTATCTTATTTTCCTCTGGGCCAATTGCCTTGCACCCTACTTTGTAACACAGTTAATTAATTCCTATGTTAAATAATTAACTCATCCATCAGGGAGTACATGCATTCTAAGAGTGAATGTTCATATTATGGGTGGAAATCCTGTTTTTGTCCTGGCCCTGAGTGACCTGGACAAGTAGATCTTCCTACCCGGAGATCCAGCTTCTCAGGGTAGAAAGTGCAGTGTTGACATCTCTATGGAAATGACCAGGGCAATAGAAACAAAAAGGTAAGAAAAAAAAGTAAAGAAAAAAATAAGGGAAAGAAAAGGGGGGACTACATGGCCCAAATACATTGAGCTTACTGTGAAAACTCACTTTTGGAGATAGAAGGTAAAGCACAAGGCAGAGATAGTAAATTGTTAATTTCCAGGTTTTCAAATGGAATCTTGCCCTGAATTTGGGTCTCAATTAGCAAAGCACAAGGACAGCTGAGCCTGTAACAGGTGTTGCTGAGGATACAGGACCCAGAGTGATGCTCAGTGGCAACATGTGGGTCTGCAACTGCAGGTGCCTCTCACCTGGTGACCTGCAGGAAGATGGAGGAGCATATTGGGCACAGTGCTGGGTTTGGGGGTATGGGAAATCAGATTAGAGCAGCCCAGAGGAGGACTGTGTCTGCTCACAGGAAGCATACCTCACAGGTTCTATTAGAGCAGAATAAAGAGATCATAACTGGCCATCTGTCGGCCATTCAAGATCTGGTTCTTCCTTTCATGTTTTCTGTCATTTATATCACACAGTCCCCGCTCCCTGCACGCAGGCACTCAGACCCAGAGACATGCACATGCACATCTGTAACACATACATCCCCAGTTTCCACCTCACAACACACTCCACTCACCAAAGAGGCATGCACATACCTGCACACATATAAACATACAAACATATGCACAGGTGCACGCATGCACACACACCCTGAAGTGCAGACTCCAAACTCTAATAGAGCTGGTTTAGTCTCTGAGGCTGAAGCTGCTCAGAGGGTGCTCCCCCACGATGCGGGGAACAATATCAGCCTCTCCTCTCCATGGATATTAGGAATCATATTCCAGGATGGGTGTACACCTCCTGCTGTGTGGGGAGTCCTATCGTCCTCTCCCTTCCTGGCTACTAGGAACAATATCAGAGGGTGGGTGTACACCTCCTGCTGTGTGGGGAGTCTATAGTCCTCTCCCACGTTGAAATTATGAACCATATCACTGGGGGCGTGTCCACCCCATGCGAAATTGAAAGTGACATCATCCTCTTCTCTCCTGGATCATGGGAACTATGTCACCGGCGTGGTGTACACTTTCTGTGATATTGGGAGTATTATCAGCCTCTCCTCTCCATGGATATTAGGAATCATATTCCAGGATGGGTGTACACTTTCTGTGATATTGGGAGTATTATCAGCCTCTCCTCTCCATGGATATTAGGAATCATATTCCAGGATGGGTGTACACCTCCTGCGATACTGAATGGAATATCATGCTCTCTCCCTCCCTGGACATTGGGAACAATATCACAGGTGGGTGTACACCCACTGAGGTATTAGGTGTAATATCCGTATTCATTATTCGCACTTATTAGTCACATGAGTATGAATTACCAATATTAATATTAATAAATAATTGCTAATAAGGTGTTCAGATTAATATTAATATTATTTATTAGGAGCTAATATTACTGTTTTCTAATGAATAAGATCAATATCAGTTATCAGGCGTTATAATCATTAATATTAATCATTTATTGTTATCGTTCATATAGCTATTTAATATTAATTATCTTTATTGGTATGATATTAAAAATTATATTATCAGTTATTAATATGATAATTATTAGTATCAATTAATAATTGATGTTATTAATTGCGATAAGTAATATTGATATTAAAATGGACATTATTGATTATTAATTATTAATTGCGATAATAATATTAATTATTAATTGCGATAAGTAATATTGATATTGAAATTGATATTATTAATTGCGATAAGTAATATCAATATTAAAATGGATATTATTGACCATGGATATTAGGAGCCACATCTTAGGGGCGTGGACACCCTCTGCTGATGCGCAGAGTAATATCAACCCCAGTCCGTCCCTGCATGTTAGCAGCCACTGTGGACACTGTGTTTACGATATTTCCAGTAAGATCATCTTTTCGATTGAACCTTATGAACAAGATCACAGAGGGGTGTACACCTCCTGCGATATTGGGGGTAATATCGTTCTCTCCTCCACTGCATACTGGGAACAATATCACAGGGGTGTGTATTCCTCCTTCCATATTGAGAGTCATATCATACTTGCTTTCCATATATTAAGAACAATAGCAAAAAGAGGGGTGGACACTTTGACGATAATGGGAGTAACATTATTCTCTCTACCCCTGGATATTAGTAGCAATATCACAGGGGGATGTACATTTCTTGTGATATTGAGAGTAGTATTCTTGTCTTCCCCGCTGGATATTAAAAACAATACCACAAGGGGCGTCAAACCACCTGCCAAATTTGAGGGCATGTTAACTCCGCCCCTGGATATTAGAGACAATAACACAGGGGTAATGAACACCCACTGCTTGATTGGGAGTAATATCATCCTCTCCCTTCTTGGATATTAGGAACAATATCACGGGGTGGGGGGTGGTGTAGTGCCTCTGCGATATTGGGAGTAAAACTCTCCTCCCTTCCCCTGGATATTAGGAAGTGTATCCGAGGTGGAGGGTGCATATTCCCTGCGATATTCAATGTAATTTTATGCTCTCCCCCCCAGGTTATTAAGAGCAACATTACAGGAGGGGTGTACACCCTCTGCGATATTGGGAGTCACATCATCCTCTTTCGCTCTGGATATTAGGAACAATATCATAGGGCTGTGTACACCCCCTGCGATATTGGGAGTAATGCCATCCTGTCACCCTGAGGAGAGAAGCCATTTCTCTAGCATCTCTTGTCTGTGAAGAGGAGGAGGAAGTAAAAGTTGAAAAGCAACAGGAATGAAGTCAGTGGCAAGACCAGCCAGTGGCACTGATGAGCCGGCCTGAGGTGAAAAGATTAACCCCCACTTAGATTAACTCTAAGCACATGTGCTCTGAATCCATCACAAGCCTCTCACGTGGAACCCCTTGGAGTTGTAAGCCCTTAAAAGGGCCAGGAACTCTGTCTTCCTTCGAGGAGCTGGGCTCTTAAGAGGCGAGTCTGCCAATCCTCCCAGCCGATTAAAAAAACCTCTTCCTTCTCGAATCCGCTGTCTGAGGGACTTCGTCCACGGCTCATCCTACTTCATATGGGAATCGAACACGGGCAGCGGCGGTAAGCACCAAATCCCAACCACTAGACCACCAGGGGAACTCAGAACCTTTGGGGAAATAGACTGCCCACCATTAGAAGTGGGTCGGCCATCAGAAGGAAGCCTGGACAGGTCGCTTGTTTCAAAGGTGTGGCACAAGGTAACTGGGAAAGGATACCTAGACCAGTTCATATACATAGACACTTGGTGACAGCTGGTGCTAGATCCCCCACAGCGGCTAAGAGGGCAGGCAGCAGCAATACTAGTAGCAAAGGGACAGATAGCTAAGGAAGGATCCCGCTCCACCCGCCCAGGGAAATCAACTCCTCTAGTTCTGTTCGACCCAACATCTGAAGATCCATTGCAGGAGATGGCACCAGTGGTCCCAGTGGTGCCTTCCCCTTACCAGGGAAAGAGGATCCCCACTCTTGAGCCCACAGTGCTTGCACCTCCACAAAACAAGCATATCCCTAGGCCACTGAGAGTAGACAAGAGAGGAGGTGAAGCCTCGGGAGAAACCCCTCCCTTGGCAGCTCCTTTAAGACCCAAAACCAGGATCCAAATGGCCCTGAGAGAGCAGCGGTATACTAGGATAGACGAGGATGGTCACGTGGTACACAGGCGTGTTTCTGTGTTCCAGCCCTTCACCTCTGCCCACCTTCTCAACTGGAAAAACAATACCCTGTCCTATACTGAAAAGGCACAAGCTCTGATTGATTTGCTCCAAACTGTTATCCAGACCCACAACCCCACCCGGGCTGATTGCCACTCGTTGCTCATGTTCCTCTTTCACAGAGATGAAACGCGGAGAGTGCTCCAAGCAGCAACTAAGTGGCTAGAGGAACATGCACCAGCTGATTATCAAAACCCCCAAGAGCATGTAAGTACCCAGTTACCAGGAACCGACCCCCAGTGGGACCCACATGAAAGAGGGGATATGCAAAGGCTAAACAGAGACAGGGAAGCTGTCTTGGAAGGATTAAAGACGGGAGCTCAGAAGGCCACAAACGTTCACAAGGTCTCTGAGGTCATTCAGGGAAAAGAAGAAAGTCTAGCACAATTCTATGAGAGACTGTGTGAGGCCTATCGTAGGTATACTCCCTTTGATCCCGCTGGCCCTGAAAATCAGCACATGATTCACATGGCTTTAGTCAGTCAAAGCGCAGAAGACATGAGAAGAAAACTGCAGAAACAGGCTGGGCTTGCAGGGATGAATACATCACAATGATTAGAAATAGCTAAGCAGGTGTTTGTAAACAGGGATGCAGTCAGCCGTAAGGAAAACCACAAAGAGAATGAATGTCAGCCCCGGAGAAACATCGACCTGTTTGCTGCAGCAATCAGAGGGGGCCCCCCGGAGAGAGGCAAGGGAAGGGGGGCCCTGGGAAAGAAACTCAGCTTGGCTGTCAGAGTTGGCCGCGTGACCAGTGTGCTGATTGTAAAGAAATAGGACATTGGAAGAACAAATGTCCTCAGCTCAAAAGAAAACCAGGTGACTCAGAGCAGGAGGCCCTGGACAAGGAGGAAGGGGCCCTGCTCAACCTGGCAGAAGGTTTATTGGACTGAGGGAGACCGGGCTTAAGTGTCCCCAAAGAGCCGCTGGTCAGAAGGACAGTCGGGGATAGAGACGTTGATTTTCTTGTAGATACCGGTGCTGAACATTCGCTAGTAACCGCCCTGGTCGCCCCCTTATCCAAAAAGACTATTGACATCATTGGAGCCATGGGGGTTTCAGCAAAGCAAGCTTTCTGCTTGCCTCGGACTTGTACTGTAGGAGGACATAAAGTGATTCATCAGTTTTTGTCCGTGCCTGACTGTCCCTTGCCCTTGTTGGGGAGGGACTTGCTTAACAAGCTGAGAGCCACTATCTCTTTGACAGAGCACGGCTCTTTGCTGCTAAAGGTACCCAGAACGGGAGTCATTATAACCCTTACGGTCCCCCGAGAGGAGGAATGGAGACTTTTCTTCACTGAGCCGGGCCAAGAGAGAAGACCAGCTCCGGCTAAGCGGTGGCCAAGAGTAGGGGCGGAAGACAACCCTCCAGGGTTGGCAGTCAACCAAGCCCCCGTACTCATAGAAGTGAAGGCTGGGGCCCAGCCGGTTAGGGAAAAACAGGACCCGGTCCCCAGAGAAGCTCTTCAAGGGATCCAGGTCCATTTCAAGCACCTAAGAACATTTGGAATCAGAGTTCCTTCTCAGTCTCTATGGAACACGCCCCTCCTGCCTGCTCCCAAGCCAGGGACCAAGGACTACATGCCAGTACAGCATTTGCGCTTGCTTCATCAAGCTACACTGACTTTACATCCAACACTACCTAACCCGTCCACATTGTTGGGGTTGCTGCCAGCTGAAGACAGCTGCTTCACCTGCTTGGACCTGAAAGATACTTTCTTTCCTATCAGATTAGCCCCTGAGAGCCAGAAGCTGTTTGCCTTTCAGTGGGAAGATCCGGAGTCAGGTGTCCCTACTCGGTACATTTGGACCCGGCTTCCCCAAGGGTTCAAGAACTCCCCCACCATCTTTGGGGAGGCGTTGGCTTGAGAGCTCCAGAAGTTTCCCACCAGGGACCTAGGCTGCGTGTGTCTCCAGTAGGTTGATGACATTTCCTGGGACACCCCACGGCAGTCGGGTGCGCCAAGGGAACGAATGCCCTACATCGGCAACTGGAGGGCTGTGGGTATAACGTGTCCAAGAAAGAAGCTCAAATCTGCCGACAGCAGGTATGTTATTTGGGATTTACTATCCGATAGTGGGAACGCAGCCTGGGATCAGAAAGAACGCAGGTCATTTGCAATCTACCAGAGCCTAAGAGCAGAAGGCAGGTGAGAGAATTCTTGGGAGCTGTGGGGTTTTGTAGACTGTGGATCCCAAACTTTGCAATATTAGCCAAGCCTTTGTATGAGGTCACAAGGGGGCGGGGACCGGGAACATTTGAATGGGGATCCCAACAACAGCAAGCCTTTCATGAGTTAAAGAAAAAAACTGATGTCAGCCCCAGCCCTGGGGCTACCCATTCTGACAAAGCCTTTTCCATTGTATGTGTCAGAGAGAGAAAAGATGGCAGATGGAGTTTTAACTCAAACTGTGGGGCCCTGACCAAGGCCGGTGGCCTACCTCCCTAAACAACCAGACAGGGTTCCTAAAGGATGGCCCCCGTGCTTGAGGGCCTTGGCAGCAACTGCCCCGCCAATACAAGAAGCAAATAAGCTGACTCCTGGGCAAAACCTGAACATAAAGGCCCCCCATGCTGTGGTGACTTTCATGAATACTAAAGGACATCATTGGCTAATGAATGCTAGACTCACCAAGTACCAAAGTTTGCTCTGGGAAGATCCCCATATAACCACTGAAGTTTGGAACACCCTAAACCCTGCCACCTTGCTCCCGGTATCAGAGAGTCCTGTCGAGCATGATCGTGTACAAGTGTTGGACTCAGTTGACTCTAGCAGACCTGACCTCTGGGACAGCCTTCGGCCATCCGTAGACTGGGAACTATACGTGGACAGGAGCAGCTTCACCAACTCACAAGGAGAGAGAGGTGTAGGGTATGCAGTGGTAACCCTGGACACTGTTGTTGAAGCCAGATCGTTGCCCCAGGGCACTTCATCCCAGAAAGCTGAACTCATTGCTTTCATTCGGGCCTTAGAACTCCGTGAAGACTGTCAACATTCACACTGATTCTCGGTGTGCCTTTTGAACGCTTCAAGTGCATGGAGCATTCTACAAAGAAAAGAGCCTATTGAACTCTGGAGGAAAAGACATAAAATATCAACCAGAAATCTTGCAATGATTAAAAGCAGTATGGAAACCCCACAAGGTGGCAGTTCTGCACTGCAGAGGACAACAGCGAGCTTCCACCTTAGTGGGTTTGGGGAAAGCCCGCGCTGACTCAGAGGCTGGAAAAGCAGCATGTGCCCCCTTCCAGGCATCAGTCACAGCCCCCCTGCTCCCTCAAGCACCTGATCTTGGACCTACTTCTTCTAAAGAAGAAAAGGACTTTCTCCAGGTAGAGGGAAGGGCAAGTGATGGAGGAAGGATGGATTGGATTACCAGATGGGAGAGTAGCTGTGCCACAGCTGCTAGGAGCCGCAGTTGTACTGGCTGTGCATGAAACCACCCATCTAGGTCAGGAGTCACTGGAAAAGTTGTTAGGCCGGTATTTCTACATCTCGCATTGGTCAGCCTTTGCCAAAACGGTGACGCAGCGGTGCGTTACCTGCCGACAGCATCGTGCGAGGCAAGGTCCAGCTGTTCTGCCCGGCATATCAGCTTATGGAGAAGCCCCCTTTAAAGATCTCCAGGTAGACTTCACAGAGATGCCAAAGTGTAGAGGTAACAAGTATTTACTAGTTCTTGGGTGTACCTACTCTGGGTGGGCGGAGGCTTATCCAACACGAACTGAGAAACCTCGTGAAGTAACCTGTGTGTTGCTTTGAGATCTCACTCCTAGATTGGGCCTGCCCTTACAGATTGGCTCAGATAACGGGCCTGCATTTGTGGCTGACTTGGTACAGAAGACCGCAAAGGTATTGGGGATCACATGGAAACCGCATGCCGCCTACCGGCCTCAGAGTTCCGGAAAGGTGGAGCGTATGAATCGGACCATCAACAATAGTACTCTTGTCTTCCCCGCTGGATATTAAAAACAATACCACAAGGGGCGTCAGACCACCTGCCAAATTTGAGGGGATGTTATCCTCTCCCCTCCGCCCCCGGATATTAGAGATGAAAACTCAGGGGTAATGTACACCCCCTGCGATATTGGGAGTAATATCATCCTCTCCCTTCTTGGATATTAGAAAACAGTATCATCAGGGGTGAACACCCCTTGCGATAATGCGAGTAAGATTTTCTCTTTTATTCTTCTTTTCTTTTGTATTTATTTATTTTTTTTTTGAGACAGTGTTTCACTCTTGTTGCCCAGGCTGGAATGCAATGGCACGATCTCGGCTCACTGCAATCTCTGCCTCCTATATTCAAGCGATTCTCCTGGCTCAGCCTTCCAAGTAGCTGGGATTACAGGCATGCGCTACCAGGGCCGGCTAAATTTGTTTTGTTTTTTTTTTTTTTTGTATTTTTACTAGAGATGTTGTTTCTCCATACTGGTCAGGCTGGACTTGAACTCCCGACCTCAGGTGATCCACCCGCTTCAGCCTCCCCAAGTGCTGGGATTACAGGTGTAAGCGACCGCGCCCAGCCACCGCTTAGCATTTTCATTTGACATTTGTTCAAGTTATAGATGTATACACACATTGATTGCTGCTTTGTTATACACTTGCATATACATAAAATGGAAAATCGAAAAGAATAAAATGGGCACAGTATCCCTGAAGTTTCACATTCAGAGACATTTTAAAACTATTTGCTTTTTAGAAACTTGTTTCAGTTAAACTGTGGTATACACACACAATGAAGTATTATTCAGCCTAAAAAGGAAGAAAATCCTCTCCACTGCGGAAAACATGGATGAGACTGCAGGTCTGTATGTTAAGTGAAATAAGCCAGGCACAGAATGACAAATATTACATGTCCTCACTTCTATGTAGGAACAAAAATGAAAATCTTGGCCAGGTGTGGTGGCTCAGGCCTGTAATCTCAGCAGTTTGGGAGACCGAGTCGCACGGATCACTTGAGGCCAGGAGTTGGAGACCCGCCTGGCAAACACGGTGAGACCCCGTCTCTACTAATAACACAAACATTTAGCCGGGCGTGGTGACGCGTGCGTGTAGTCTCAGCTACCTGGAAGGCTGAGACCCAAGAAGCGCTTGAACTCGGGAGGCAGAGGTTGCAGTGAGCCCGGATTGTGCCTGTTTACTCCAACCGGGGCAACAGAAAGAGACTCCATCCCACACACACCTACACGCAAAAGGAATCTCAGGAAGGTGGAGAGTATGAAGGGGGTTAGCAGACACTAGGAAGAAAAGGGGTGGGATGGGTAATGAAAAGAAGTGGATAATTGGGTCCCAGAATACAGAAAGATGGAATCAGTGAGTTCTAGTGTTTGATAGTACAGTATGAAAATTTTAGTTCACAAGAATTTCTTGCATATTTGCAGATGCTTTGGTAAGAAGTTTCCTAACTTTCTCATTATGCTGGTTTTTAAGCTCTTCTCTTTCTGCTCTTGAAATCATGCTGGTCTCTTTGTTTTTGTTTTTTGTTTTGAGATGGAGTTTTGCTCTTGTTGCCCAGGCTGGAGTGTAATGGTGCAATCTTGGCTCACCACAACCTCTGCCTCCTGGGTTCAAGCGATTCTCCTGCCTCCACCTGCCAAGTAGCTGGGATTACAGGCATGCGCCAGCACACCCAGCTAATGTTGTATTTGTAGTAGAGATGGGGATTTCTCCCTGTCGGTCAGGCTGGTCTTGCCCTCCTGACCTCAGGTGATCCGCCTGACTCGGCCTCCCAAAGTGCTGGGATTACAGGCATCAGCAACTGTGCCCGGCCCATGCTATATCCTTATCTGTTGTCTGTTGTTGTTTGTTTGCTTTTGAGCCCAGAAATAACTTCTCACCTATATGTTCAAGTGATTTTTAACATGAGTGCTAAGAAAGCTCATTGGTGGAAAAGCAGTCTTTTCAAGAAATGGTGTTGGAGAAACTTGATTTCCACATGCAGAAGAATGAAGGTGGACCTTATGTCATACCAGGTGCAAAAATTCACACAAACTGGTTCAAAGACCTAACCCCAAGCGCTAAAAGTATCATATGCCTAAAAGAAAACATTGGGCACACTTTCATTACATCAGATTGGGCAATGCTTTCTGGGATATGACACCAAAAGCATAGGCAACAAAAGAAAATTAGATTCCTTGGATTACATCTAAATGACAGATACTTATGTGCAGCAAAAAACACTGCAAACTGAGTGAAAAGATAACCCATGGATTAGGAAAAATATTTGCAAATCATATATCTGAAAAGAGGCTGATATCCATCATATATAAAGAACAGCTAGAACTAAACAACAAGAAACCCAAAGCATCCCATTAACAATGGTCAGAAGACTCGAGTAGACATGTCCCAAAAGAAGATATAGTAATGGCCAATAAGCATCTAAAATGATGTTCGGAATCACTAATCGTAGGGAAGCACAAATCAAACCAATAATGTGATACCACACATTAGGATGGATATGATAAACAAACAAGCATTGGTGAGACTAGAGGGAAGTAGGAATGCTCGAATATGATTGGAGGGAATGTAAAACCGTGAAGGAATGGGGAAAATAGTATGGCATGTACTGGAAAAATCAGAAATAGAATTGTCAGATGTTCCTGCATTTGCATTTGTGGGCACCTACCAAAGAGAATTAGAAGCCAGGAATGGAAGACAGATTTTTGTACACCCATATTCATAGCAGCATTATTTGGAACAGCCAAAATGTGGAAGCAACCCAAGGGTTCGTGGACAGATGAATGAAAAAGCACACTGCAGTTCATTCATACAATGGAAGACTATTCAGCCTTGAAAAGGCAGGCACTTCTGGCCAGTTCGGTGGCTCACACCGGTAATCACAGCATCTTGGAAGACTGAGGTGGGCGGATCACCTGAGGTCAGGAGTTCAAGACCAGCCTGGCCATCTTGGTGAAACCCTCTCTCTACTGAAAATATAAAAAATTAGCCAAGCGTGGTGTCGTGTGCCTATAGTCCCAGCTACTTGGGAGGCTGAGGCACAAGAATCGCTTGAACCCGGGAGGCAGAGGTTGCAGTGAGCCCAGATTGTGCCACTGCACTCCAGCCTGGGTGACAGAGAAAGACTCTGTCCCCCACCCAAAAAAAAAAAAAAAAAAAAAAAAAAAAAAAAAAAAACAAACAGACAGGCACTTCTGACGCAGGCCGCAACATGGATGAACCTTGAAGACATTATCGTCAATGAAATAAAGAAATCCCAAAAGGATAAACACGACCAGGCTCAGTGGCTCGCACCTGTAACCCCAGCATTTTGGGAGGCTGAGGCAGGCGGATCACTTAAGGTCAGGAGATCGAGACCAGCCTGGCCATCTTGGTGAAACCCTCTCTCTACTGAAAATATAAAAAATTAGCTGGGCGTGGTGGCGCATGCCTGTAATCCCAGCTACTCGGGAGGCTGAGACACAAGAATCACTTGAACCCACTGTGTGGAGGTTGCAGTGAGCCGAGATCATGCCACTGCACTCCAGCCTGGGTGACAGAGAAAGACTCTGTCCCCCCACCCAAAAAAAAAAATTAAACACGGTATGATTCCACTTATCTATCAAGTGTCTAAAGTAGTTAAACTCTTGGAGTTGCAAACTAGAATGGTGGCCCCCAGGGGCGGGCGAGAGAGAGGAGTGGAGAGTTTGGTGAATGGGTGCCGTTTCCGTTTTGAAAGATAAAACTCTTCCGGAGATGATGGCGGTGATGCTTGCTAAACAATGTGAATGTACCTAATGTCATTAAACTGTAAACTGAAAAAGAGTGGAAATTGTAAATGCTTATACTGGCCATTCTAGATGAACTAATACATATTTATAATTTTTAGTATTTATATGTGGTATATTTTCCCATAATAAAAGATGAAAATGAAAGCAGTTGGATCTTTAAAAAGGAAAGGAAGAAGCGAATAATACACACCAGCTTTCTCCTGATTAGGGGAAGAGCCCCGAAGCTTCTATGGACATTCACTTTTCTCTTCTTCTTCTTGCAATATAATGAGGAAATCCTTAGAGGTTGGGGAGCTTGGGCGACTTTGGCTCATGAGAAGCCCTGTGCCTTGGGTCCCCGAGGCCACAGAATAGTCAATACTCAGTCTGTGCCTCCAGCCCTGCAGCGTGAGGTTCCAGTCCTGTGGGCTCCGCACCTGTTCCCTGTATCAGGGGGCTCATGTCTCACCCTGTCTTCTTGCCAGCCTTGAGGATGGAGTGTGAGCCTCCAATGCGTGCATACTTGGGAGGGACCCAGTGGACATGTTCTCCGCAGTCATGGCCCAGCAGAGGGGAAGGGCAGTTCAGTGAGGGTAGGGAAAAGAAAGAGAGATCAGACTGTTAATGTGTCTATGTAGAAAGGAAAGACATAAGAGACTCCATTTTGAAAAAGATCTGTACTTTAAACAATTGCTTTGCTGAGATGTTGTTAATGTGTAGCTTTGCCCCAGCCACTTTGACCCAACCTGAAGCTCACAGAAACATGTGTTGTATGAAATCAAGGTGTAAGGGATCTAGGGCTGCGCAGGACGTGCCCTGTTAACAAAATATTTACAAGCGGTATACTTGGTAAAAGTCATCGCCATTCTCTAGTCTGAATAAACCAGGGGCACAATACACTGCGGAAAGCCGCAGGGACCTCTGCCCTTGAAAGCGGCGTATTGTCCAAGGTTTCTCCCCATGTGATAGTCTGAAATGTGGCCTCGTGGGATGAGAAAGACCTGACCATCCCCCAGCCCGACACCTGTAATGGTCTGTGCTGAGGTGGATTAGTAAAAGAGGAAAGCCTCTTGCGGTTGAGAGAGAGGAAGGCCACTGTCTCCTGCCTGCCCCTGGGAACTGAGTGTCTGGGTATAAAACCCGATTGTACATTTGTTCAATTCTGAGATGGGAGAAAAACCGCCCTATGGTGGGAGGTGAGACACGTTTGCAGCAATGCTGCCTTGTTATTCTTTTTTTTTTTTAATTATTATTATACTTTAGGTTTTAGGGTACATGTGCACAATGTGCACATTTGTTACATATGTATCCATGTGCCATGTTGTTTTGCTGCACCCATTAACTCGTCATTTAGCATTAGGTATATCTCCTAATGCTGTCCCTCCCCCCTCCCCCCACCCCACAACAGTCCCCGGAGTGTCATGTTCCCCTTCCTATGTCCATGAGTTCTCATTGTTCAATTCCCACCTATGAGTGAGAACATGTGGTGTTTGGTTTTTGTCCTTTGCGATAGTTTACTGAGAATGATGTTTTCCAGTTTCATCCGTGTCCTACAAGGACATGAACTCATCATTTTTATGGCTGCATAGTATTCCATGGTGTATATGTGCCACATTTTCTTAATCCAGTCTATCATTGTTGGACATTTGGGTTGGTTCCAACTCTTTGCTATTGTGAATAGTGCCACAATAAACATACGTGTGCATGTGTCTTTATAGTAGCATGATTTATAGTCCTTTGGGTATATACCCAGTAATGGGATGGCTGGGTCAAATGGTATTTCTAGTTCTAGATCCCTGAGGAATCGCCACACTGACTTCCACAATGGTTGAACTAGTTTACAGTCCCACCAACAGTGTAAAAGTGTTCCTATTCCTCCACATCCTCTCCAGCACCTGTTGTTTCCTGACTTTTTAATGATGGCCATTCTAACTGGTGTGAGATGGTATCTCACTGTGGTTTTGATTTGCATTTCTCTGATGGCCAGTGATGATGAGCATTTTTTCATGTGTTTTTTGGCTGCATAAATGTCTTCTTTTGAGAAGTGTCCATTCATGTCCTTCTCCCACTTGTTGATGGGGTTGTTTGTTTTTTTCTTGTAAATTTGTTTGAGTTCATTGTAGATTCTGGATATTAGCCCTTTGTCAGATGAGTAGGTTGCGAAAATTTTCTCCCATTCTGTAGGTTGCCTGTTCACTCTGATGGTAGTTTCTTTTGCTGTGCAGAAGCTCTTTAGTTTAATTAGATCCCATTTGTCAATTTTGGCTTTTGTTGCCATTCCTTTTGGTGTTTTAGACATGAAGTCCTTGCCCAAGCCTATGTCCTGAATGGTATTGCCTAGGTTTTCTTGTAGGGTTTTAATGGTTTTAGGTGTAACATTTAAGTCTTTAATCCACCTTGAATTAATTTTTGTATAAGGTGTAAGGAAGGGATCCAGTTTCAGCTTTCTACATATGGCTAGCCAGTTTTCCCAGCACCATTTATTAAATAGCGAATCCTTTCCCCATTTCTCGTTTTTGTCAGGTTTGTCAAAGATCAGATAGTTGTAGATATGTGGCATTATTTCTGAGGACTGCCTTGTTGTTCTTTACTCCCCCGAGATGTTTGGGTGGAGAGAAACAGAAATCTGGCTTATGTACACTTCCAGTCATTGTACCTTCCCTTGAACTTCATTATGACATAGATTCTACTGCTCACATGTTCGTTGCTGACCTTCTCCTTATCACCCTGCCCTCCTACTACATTCCTTTTTGTGAAAATAATAAAAACAATGATCAATAAAAACTGAGGGAACTCAGAGGCCAGTGCCAGTACAGGTCCTTGGTGTGCTGAGTGCCGGTCACCTGGGCCCACTGTTGTTTCTCTATACTTTGTCTCTGTGTCTTATTTCTTTTCTCAGTCTCTCATCCCACCTGACTAGAAATACCCACAGGTGTGGAGGGGCAGGACACCCCTTCAAGTGAGTGCTGAGGGACGGTCGGGAGCCTTGTTTTCTTTCCTCCTCCTCAGGACAAACAGGAGAGTGCCGTGGGCAGATGGAAGGAGACCAATGTGCAAACTGTCTGCTCAGCAGACTGTGGAGTTTCTGTTCTTGGTTACGGTGGGGGTCTCAGAAATCTTGTTGAAAATTTTGCTTTCCTCCCCCACTGGTTGTCCTTTTCACAGATATCTCACCCATGAGAGCAGGGAATGAGTCCATCTAAACTATTCTCTCAGAATAACAAAAAGATGATGAAGGTGATGATGAGGATAAAGAGGAGGATGACAGACACCATGGCATCATGAACCCTTACTGAGGGCTTCCTAAAGGCCAGGCTCTGAGCTCTGTGCTGTATGCAGCTTATTTCATTTCATCTGCATAGTCTCCCAGTTATTAGTGCACATTTCATGATGATTTTACAGACGGGAAAAGGAGCAATGCATTTTCATAGAACTTATACCAGATCATGAAGTCAAAAAGGGTGAAGTCCAATTTGAACCAGGCAGTCTAAGTCCAGACACATGGCATTTGGCCAGTCCTTTCCCTGCATCCAAGCTGCTCTTTCAAATCCTTGTCACTCAGGCCAATGCCCCTGCTCACTGTGCCCTTCCCTTTGGGGGTTCCTTGGAAACCACAGCTTGACCAGTGGGTGCCACAGTCACTGTGTCAATTATAGAAAGGGCAGCTGAGATCACATCAAAGATTCCAGAAAGAACTGGCACAGGATCTTTTGGGATGCATCTCTCCCTTGCCCCTGTTCCTGGCTTTCCCTACAGCTCTCGACTTCCTCAAAGGAGTCATCAGTTTGGAGTTTGGCTTCCATTCCTATTGAGGAAGCTGGAAAGCTTTTCAAAAATGCTCCTCAGATGTGCCTGTGATTAAGATCTCTGAGCTCTGCTGAAAACTTTTTGAAGCTGGGCGTGGTGGCTCACGCCTGTAATCCCAGCCCTTTGGGAGGCTGAGGCAGGCGAATCACAAGGTCAGGAGTCCGAGACCAGCCTGGCCAACATGGTGAAATCCTGTCCCTACTAAAAATACAAAAAAAAACCACAAAATTTAGCCAGGCATGGTGGCGTATGCCTGTAATCCCAGCTACTGGGGAGGCTGAGGCAGGAGACTACTTTGAACCTGGGAGACAGGGGTTGCAGTGAACCGAGATTGCACCACTGTGCTCCAGCCTGGGTAACAGAGCAAGACTCTGTCTCAAAAAAATAAATAAATAAAAAGTAAGAAAAAAGTCTTTGGAAGGGCTTGGTAAACTTTAGCCATTAGCTCACGTACCACTTTGGAAGGGCAGCTCTTCAGTCACTTCACCCTTGAATCCCTTTGCTCAAGACTAAAGTTCTGACAGGAAGTCTAATCGGCTGAGTTGTGTCCATGTGGGCAACGCAGGAAAGGATGTAGCAGGAGGCGGCTCCAGGGACGTCTTTGGCTTCCATCATGGGGGAGCAGGCGCCTGGATTATCCGCCCTAACAAATCTGGACGAGGGAAAACGAGGTTCTCTGAGGAGGGAGACATATAGCCCAAGGAGATAACCAAGAGACAAACAGTCATCCTGTCTTGTCATTTTCTTTTACACATGTGTGTACATTATCTTACACTTACCACTTTGTTTTCTTTCTCTCCTTTCATTGCACCCTGCTGCCAAAAATGAAAATAAAATGAAAGTATTGAGATGGCTCAGTAACTGACTTTTGGTCAACTGGCTTTTCATATAGTGAACAGCTGCCCAAACAGTTGCCTCTGTCACTGTGCAAATTTGCAAGTGTTTGCATGATCACTCCCAATCCCCCAACACAGGGCTGTGTTACAGCACAATTTAGTTCAGTGTTTTGCTCTCTGCAACAGGGAAGTTCTCATCCATTACAAGTTGCAGTAGAAACAGGGGTACCGTAAGCAACCGCTGCTTTCCTCAATGATGTGATGAAAGCAAAAGCCAAGTAGCTTGATGTATCCAACTTAAAAATATAAAAACTTATGCCCATGGGCTGCAGTTAGACCTATGGCGGCGGCAGCTGCCCCTGGGCCTAGCCTGGGGTCTGGACCTGGGAACCCCCAGAAGGGCCCGAGGGGGAGGCTCACGGAGCGTCGGCGGAAGCACAGAATGCTAAAGCTTTACTATGGCCTCTCGGAAGGGGAGGCGGTGCGACTCCCCGCGGAGCCCCAATCCCTGGACCCCACTGATCTGAACGGAGCGCACTTCAACCCGGAAGTTTACCTAGACAGGCTGCATAGAGAGTGCCCTCTGGCCCAGCTGATGGACAGTGAGACGGACATGGTGCGGCTGATCCGGGCTCTAGACAGCGACATGCAGACCCTGGTCTATGAGAACTACAAGAAGTTCATCCCAGCCACAGGAATTGACAAACAGCATAAAACTGTATGAGGAAATGCAGGAGACCCAGAATTTCCCAAATAACCTTGTAAAAGAAGAACAAAGTTGGAAGATTCACACACACACACACACACACACACAAATGTATATATATATGTATATATAAAGTTTTGTTTTCATTCAGTTGTAAATATTTAGTAATTTCTATTGTGATTTTTCCTTTAACTCATGAAAGGATATTTTTAATTTTCCAAATGTATGCTTGGGTTTAGCTCTCTTCTTACTGTTGACTTCTAATTTTGTTGCGTTATGGTCAGGAAAATGTGGTCTGGGCCATGTCAATCGTATAGTGGATTTGGTTGAGACTTCTTTAGGGCCTAATATGTGGCCAGTTGTTTTTTTGTTGTTTGTTTTTGTTTTTGTTTTTCGCAAATGTGCCACATGTGGTTAAAAGGAATGTGGATTATTTGTTTTTTAGGGGAGTTTTTATTTTTAAATAGATAAGGTTCTCAGTGTAATTGAAATCTAGCTTCAATTAACAATATGCTAGATCTCTCAAACCTTAGGATGTTAGTCAGTATAACACTAGACAATTTTGTTGAGACCGACAAACCCTGAATTCTCAGTGGGTTGGCACCCATAGCACAATCTGGTGCAGGGCAGGGGTTCTCCTTGGGGACCCTTGTACAACAGTGATTCAGAGATCCTGGAGGTTTCCGTCTTTTAATTCTGCGATCTCAGAATTTTTCACTTGTAGCCATATGGATAGGAAGAGAGGGAACATAGCTCACATTTGCCTTTGATAACCTTGGCCAGAAGTGATTTCTTACATTCCTCTTGGTGGAAATGCAGTCACATGGTTCCAAACTAACTGCAAGGGAGGCTGGGAAATGTAGTCTTTCTGCATGTCCAGGAAGAGGAATGGTGTGAACACAGCATTGTCTTTGACACACTAAGCATGTGCTAAAGAGTTCTCACTCTTATAGGAGGTTTGTCTGTCCTGTGTAACTTTCTCAGTTTTGCTTAGATAGTTTCAGACAATGTTGTTTGGTGCATTCGGCTTGATGATTATTATGTCCTCTTGGCAAAGTAGTCAAGATTCCCATCAGTTTGAATGAACGTGTTTTACAGAGAGGTCAGGAAATGTTAATACTTTAAAAGGCCCTTCTATTCCTCCAGTCTACAGATAAGAACAACAGAGTCCTAGAGAGAGTAGGTCATGGGTCTCACTCATGAGTGGCAGAATTGAAACCAACATGGCAGTAACTTTGCCTTTCCCCCATCATGTTGTTCTCCCTCTATCTTCACTCTGCTGATTTCTTCACTTGCTCCATACAGAGCTCCCAGTGCCAAGTATATAAGGAGTGATTAATCTGAGCTTCTCCAGAAAGTCCATTCCCAGTCGGCACTGGGAATAAGAAATCTCAGAGTATAAAATAACACCAAGTGGTAGCACTTTTGTGAATGGCTCCCAAATTAGTTCCTTTACCTTTTTTTTTTCACGAAGTGCAGTTGCACAAAACAGAGCCTGAGATGAAGCACATATTAGAGAAAGGTTCTCTCTATAGTGTTATCTATTACTCTAATGAGCATGAAAAAGAGGAGAGGGGACAGGCTCTCTCTAGCTATTATTACCTCCACTAGAGAGTTGACATACACAAACTCATTATTGCATTATGTTTTATTCAACAAAATAAATTTAATGTTGTAGTTTAAATTAAATTTGCTAAAACATCTTTATCTCCAGCATAATGTGCCTCAAGTGCCTTCTTGGTGCCTGCATTTTCTCCAGAATTATAGTGCTGAAGCTATGTAATAGTGAAATTATATGCAATCTGCAAAACAATGTGGCTATGACGTGGTGATTGGCCTTCCACATAATTAAAGGAAAATTTCCTCCTCAGAGCTGTTCCAGCAGAGAACCAAAGGCTATCATTTTACAAATCACCCACTTAGGAAAACCTTTATTCCCAGCAGCCTATAAAAATCTGGTTATACAAACAGATTTGCTTATTCAGTAACATTAATGGCTCCTCATAGTTAAAAAGTCCTATAATCTGTTTCCTCTGTGACCTAGTGTCATTTTTATTTTGACAGTGGGGAGCCTTTTGACTCTTTCACAGCTGGCATGAAGGCACAGGGAGGGAAATCTCAAAAACCAACAACCTGTGTATTCCCAGCCTATTAATCAATAGAAAATCACTTCAACTGGATTGGGGTCTTGTACCTGGCAGAAAGGCTCTTATGGACATTGGAATTGTATTTTTACACTTGATATGACACCTCCTTGAGTCAGATCAGATTTGTGTTTGATAGACTTTTTTTTTTTTTTTTTGAGACGGAGTCTCGCTCTGTCACCCAGGCTGGAGTGCAGTGGCTCAATCTCGGCTCACTGCAAGCTCCGCCTCCCGGGTTCACGCCATTCTCCTACCTCAGCCTTCAGAGTGTCTGGAATTACAGGTGCCGACCACCACACCTGGCCAGTGTTTGATAGACTCTTGCTGAAAAATTGCTCCAGGGTCTGTGCAGTAGCTAAAGTCTTTTTGTTGTTGTTGTTGTTTTAAAAGCAGCATTAAATGTTTTCATTAAGACCTTCCCAGCAGTTATTTTATTGTGAATATGGTCTTTAGCTCTGGTCCTGAATAACTCACACTGAGGAAACCTCTAACAAGTGTTTTATTAGAAGATGTCTGATGGATGGTTGGTTTTAATAACAAATCTCTTCCCTCTTTCTGTCCCCTGTGTCCTATTCTCCTTTCTCTACGTGTTATTCAGGGAGGATTCACCTATTCCCAAAGTCCTTTCCTCTTTATTTCCATTCCAGAGCTCTCTGTATAACTCCAGGCGGATGAATCCAGCTGCCCACTGGTTATCTCCACTTGGCTGTCTGTCTTGCGTTGACCTCACCTTACCTTGCCTCTCCTGATTTCCTCTTCTGCCTGGGCTCACCACGTCAGATTCACACCGCCGTCCACCCAGCTTCCAAAACACCTGGGCCTCATCCTGCATTCCTCCCTCTTCCTCAGTCAAGTTAGTCTACCATCTCCTCTCCATCCTCACTGCCACAGCCTTGGTCCAGCCAACCATCTTGTCTCACTTTGTGTATTGCAGCCTCCTACCTGGTCTACTCACCTCCCACTCTCCTCCAGCCAGACTGCTCTTTTTATAGCACAAAGTGGATCATTACTCCCCTGCCTAAAAACATCTACTGTCTCCCTTTGTCTACACGATCAACATGACAAAAAGCCTTTAAGATTTGGCTCCAACTTACCTCTACATTAGTCACTTTTTACAACTATATGAACATCTCTCAGCTCCTCACCCTCTCACTTCTCGATTTTTGCACATGATCTTCCCTCTGCTGACAATGATCTTCCACACCTCTCCTACCAACCTGACTAATTCCTACCATTTTCTAGTCTTCAACTTAGGAGTCCTCCGATGGAGAAGTATATCTGACCACCTGATATAGATTGGATGCCCACCCACCTCCTGGGTTTTTTTTTTTTTTTGACGGAGTCACGCTCTGACCACCCAGGCTGGAGTGCAGTGTTGTGATCTTGGCTCACTGCAATCTCCGCCTCCCAGGTTCAAGCAATTCTCCCACCTCAGCCTTCTGAGTGTCTGGAATTACAGGTGCCGACCACCACACCTGGCTAATTTTTTTGTATTTTTAGTAAAGATAGGATTTCACCATGTTGGCCAGGCTGTTTTCGAACTCCTGGCCTCAAGTGATCCACCCACCTTGGCCTCCCAAAGTGCTGGGATTACAGACATGAACAACTGAAACTGGCTGACTGGGTGCCCCTTCTATGTGCTCCCATTGCCCCAGGCATACTGTCACCATAATTCTTACCATTCTGAGTTGAAAATAATTTTTTTTTTTTTTGCTTTTTATTTCTATCATTAAATGCAAAACTCATTGAAAAGAGGAGGTGGTTGTTCACTGTTGTACTCCTAACCTTTGCCTCAGTGTCCTGAGGTTGGCTCTAGAGCTGTGCACACGTGTTCAGACATTGGAGCACATCTTGTCTAGCACCTCTTTTGAGGCGGCTTGGAGAAAAGTCAGTAGTTACTTGCCCAAGGATGAAACAGAAGCTTCACCTAAATCAGTTCTTCAACTTCAGCCTGCATTAGAATCCTCTGAGAGCTTGTTAAAAATACAGTCTCCTAGAGCCCACTCTTCAAGAGTCAGTGAGTTGCTTCACTGTCAAAATATATACAGAATCCAGCCGGTCTTCAGCGCCGGCCTGGTCTGAGCCACTGTGGACTCCCACCTGCAGAATCTCCCTGCTGGGCTCCTTGCTTCTGCTCTTACCTTCTTATCATCCATTCAAGTAGCCAGGGTGATCCTTTTTAAAATTTTTAAAAAATTTTTTTGAGATGAAGTCTCACTCTATTGCCCAGGCTGGAGTGCAGTGGTGCTATCTCAGCTCACTGCAGCCTCTACCTCCCGGGCTCAAGCCATCCTCCCAGCTCAGCCTCCTGGGTAGCTGGGACCACAGACAGACACCACCACACCCGGCTAATTTTTGTATTTTTTGTAAAGACAGGGTCTTGCTATGTTGCCCAGGCTAGTCTTGAACTTCTGTGTGTGCCCACCTCAGCCTCCTGCATTTTTAGGAGGCCCCTCTTGTAGGGATTTTGATGCAGAGGCCTGGGTGCCTTGCGTCTCCTCCCATCTCTCTCTTTCTGTCTCTGTCTCTGTCTCTCTCTCTCTGTCTCTCTTTCTCTTTGCCTTATAGCTGCCCTGGGGACCAGACTCTGCCTTAGACATCCCTCTGACTCCTGTTGGCTTTTACACTGAGGCTGCTTTAAGTTGCACCTTGTTCTGAAGCCTTGGGCTTCTGTTCCTATTCCTTGCTTTTGTTGGAAGGGCCATGCAGCTTCTTCACAAATTGCAAAGGTGCCCACGAGTTTCCAAGTCCCCAACAACCAAACCAGATGACAAACGAGGATGCAGCCCACAGGTGGGGAGACAGATTTTATGTCCACACAGACACTCCAAGATGCTGAACTCAAATCCACCCCGAAACCTGTTTTCTCTCTCATTTAAGTTCAGTGTCACCTGGGGGCTTGCAGGGCACGGCTGGTGACCATTCACAGGGCAAAGATGCTTTGAAATGTCCACTGAGAATGGTGTGGTGGTTGACAGATGGCACGTCAGAGCATAGATTAACATGGAAAGAGAAACTCACCGCTTGAGGGGAATGTGTGAGACTGGCAGCCACACAGAGGGCTTTTCCTGCGAGCTCTCAGATAGATGCAAACAGCCAGGAGGTTTTGCTTTCTGAGCCTGAGCAGCATGTTCCTCCTGCA